>BGPT01003846.1:16138-35938 GCA_003297045.1 Symbiodinium sp. clade C Y103
TGGGATCACATTCTCCCAGCCTTCCAGCAGGAAGGTGCCGGCTGCCTTGTCCATCTGGATGGAGATTACCTCTTTCTCCAGGTCCTGCACAGTGGTAGACGGGGGAGTCGAGGCTCGCACAAAGCCTGTGAGAACAGGGGCGTCACGAGCCCCGCCGGTGCCAGCGGCTACCGTGGGGTCCGGAGCCGGCGCCGTCCCCNTAGAAGGGGGAGTCGAGGCTCGCACAAAGCCTGTGAGAACAGGGGCGTCACGAGCCCCGCCGGTGCCAGCGGCTACCGTGGGGTCCGGAGCCGGCGCCGCCCCCAAGCCGAGGCGTTGGATGGTGGACTCCAGGTCAGCCAGCTGGGTGCCCAGGTCGTCCCGAGTCTTATTCTTCAACTCATCCGGGATGGTAGCCATCAAAGCCTCCCCTGAAAGGAAATGAGCATGGAGCGAGGCCTCCAAGGCGGCTGGGGTCTCAATGAAAGCCGATATGCCAGCAGACGACTTGGGCGTCTCTAACATCATGTAGTCCTCACCTGTGTCCTCTTCCATGGAGGTCACCATGTCAAAGCTTTCCTCANTGTAACACAGGGGGACTTGAGCCAAAATGGCATAGCCATTTTGGCAACTATATCGACAACACATGACTTGCTCTCCACAAGTTCCAAGCAAAGTGACAATTTTAAAGTTCAGGCTGTTGAAAAACGTCGAAAGTGTCTGTAACGTTTGCAAGATATGTGAGAAATGTGGAAACCTCCATAAATCTCAATACCTTTTTGTTTGGGGGTAACTTCCGCTTTGTTCGCTGTGTCTCACATCCCACATTGGCACTGCCTCCGCACACGGAGCATCTTCGCCCCAAAGATTGGACCCAGGTAGGCACACAGCCTCCTCGGGGCCAGTCGTGTCGCAGTCCTGAACACGGACGATGGCTGATGGAGATGGGGTCATTTGCCAACCCCCCAAGTGACACAGAAACTGAGAATTCACCCACCTCAAGGACCAGTTCGAAGGATTTATGTTGGTTGGAAGGTAGTTACCTGGACCCTAGTGACCAACCCAAACATGAACAGAATCTAATAGACCCAGATGGTCATCTCTCAAATTTCAGTGGAATGGAATTCGTGATCCAAGACCATCGTTTGGGAGTGTTCGAAAAAAATGGAGACACTAAATTGTGAAAAGTATGTGATTCTAGTGAATGTGGGTGGGTCCTCAATTGGTAGATAACATCTGGCAAGAAATCCATTTTGAACATCCATCCCAGGTCGCACATTGATGGCCCAACCGAAGTTGGGTCAAGTCATTGGGTCATTTTGTGTCTTTAAAAACCAGCGCAATTTGTCACTTTTGTCCGGCGCCTGTACAATGGGGAGACCAATTCTTTTGTGGTTTTGGGGCACCCCAATGTTCAGAACCGTACCCACTTCCACAGGGTCTGTCCAAAAAATAGGGGATATTTCAAAGTAGCAAGTTTCATGGTAAAAAAATATGATCAACCATTAGATTCTTGGGTGCCCGGAGCTCAGACAAACCCAGCCGTAGATGAAGCATGCTGTTAGACAAGCCTCTCGTTCCATCTGCTCCATCGGCACTTGCCTTGTCAGCCCCCAAGGCTGCGATGGCCCAGAAGCAACCAGTGTCTCACGCACCTGCCGGCGGCAAAAGCTAAGTGAAAGAATCAAAACTGGCAAATGGAACAGGAAATGACGGAAAATGGGAATGATGCTCTTTTTCCCGACCCCACCACAACATCCTCCGGGGAATCTTCAGGGCATGTGTCAAACACCTGCTTCTGGCGGCGAAGGGGTTGCAAATAACCAGCTTTGCTTCATAAGCCCAATGCTGTTCAGCACGTGGGTGCTTCCAAAGGTGAAAGCCGCCCAAATTCCCGCATCTTCTACTCAAATTTCCTCCAGGAAAAGCATGAAAACGCCATCTTAGTGCGTCTGCTTCAGTACTATTGACCCCCATTTCCGGATGGTTGGATGCTTTAAAAACAGTTCTGTGGGTCCTTTGCTGCCCCAACTTAGGGCCATATATAGGTCTATCGGTCTATCTGAAAATAGTGCCCCAAAAACAATGGTTCGTTCATCTATTTTCCCAAAAAAAAACCGTGTTTATATCCCACATCTTTGGACAAAGCCATATGTTTAGCGCGCAACCAACACCCAGCCCACCGTCATCGTCACTGCATTGGGCGAGGCCACAGCGGCTGTCCGGCAGGGCGAGGCGATCAGCCGCGGCAAGGGCCCAGAGTTGTCCTGACCGCGGGAAGCGGGGAAGCAATGTGGCGCTTTAGAGGGTCATCTTAGAACCCCTAAAGATGCGCAAAGTGTGGTAATCAAGACATATCCAAACCTCACTTTGAAAGATATACAAGGGGTTTAAAACCACTAAAGTCACTAAAGCTTGTCATCTTGGATGGTTTTATCCAGTACTGACCACACTTTCCAAGATCTTTCAATTTTCATGTCCGGTTCGGAAGCGACGCGCACCAGTCCTGGAAGACCAGAAAAGTGCACCTGCAGAAGGCACTTCTCCGGGTGTCTCTGGATGACCGAAGACAGATGGATACAAAGTTTCAAAACCAAATGAAACAACAACAATTCGTACACTCCTACTGTCCTACTGCTAAGCTCTGTATCGTGTGAAAGCACCCAATGCTTGGTATGACATTGGCAATCCCAATACGACATAACCCACATCGCCATCTGCACGTGCACCTCTGGAAGTTCCCACACATTGAGCCAGCTGATATGCAAATCAGAGTGCCATGGGTCAGCTTCACCTGTGAACCTGTCATTGGCCAATGAGCCAAAGCGAATGTAATCCCATCGCTGCTTGTGACACCATGTTGGGGGGGGTTCTTTTTAACGCTCCAAGTTTGAGAAACACCCGGCAGAACCGTGCTACGCTTTTTAACGCTCAATCCCCACCTGGCAGCAATTGCTGATAGTTCGCCCAAATCCGCAGCTCCCCACGAGGCGGCCGACAAAGGATGTGTGTTCCAGCCTGGCCAGTGAAGATCAAACCATTGCTGGCTGGGAAAATTCCCAAACTAAATGAGCACTTGAATGGGAACGTCATTTATAGATAAATGATATGGTGGATGTTCTATTGCCATGTTTGATTACCACGGGGTGACCAGTGTGGGCAGTTTCAATTGCATGATACGCACATCTAGGTGCATGATGTGATATTTTACATAATCTACATTTAAAGTACGTATCTTTGAATGTACAAACCAAGCTTGCCAGGAGACGCCACTGCATCTGGTTCCAAATACCACTGGCATTTCTTCAAAACGCCTTGCCTGCCGCTGGATGATTGCACAAGCCCCTTCCATCTGCGCCGCCAACTGTGGTGTCCAAAGCTTGAAGGTCGGCGGTGGGCCCAGGCACAGCCGTTCGGCAAGCTGAAACTCCTCCGGCCGATGCCTTGGAAAATGGCTGAGCATGGCTGAGCCATGAAGCATTGGGTTTTCGGAAAGGTTCTGACGGGTTCTGATCTAAGCATAGCTAATCATCCAATTTGTATGGACAGAATCGGAGCCATTGCTCTTCAGCATGGCCATTTTCTGACTTCCCTTTCAGAATTTCAGAATCCCCGACAGATAACTTGGACTATGTGACTATGTCATATGCGGGTGTGTCGCAAATCGTGAAGGCCCATGAAGGAATGGCGATTGGCTTCGGACCGTCGCAAGCTGAAACGCCAAGCCGGGCAAGCAATGAAAGATGGAAAACATGAGGAACCTGAAGTCATGTAGACTTATGGAGACTCATAAACCAGATTCCACATACCTCTTCAAACTCTCAAGCTTTCCTTTGGAACATTGATATATAATAGATTGTTCTTTGGCCACCCACGTCTTCAATCACAACAAGCTGCAGAGGAATGAGCCTGGCACCAGCACCGCAAGTCGGAGTCGAGGATGAATCAGTGACTTGAAGTCGCCATACCATCAACGGCACACTCGCCGTGAGCTGGCTCACCCGAATGGCCAAGATGTCGCCGCCTGGCTTGGTGCCCATGCACTGGTGTAAAATCAAATGCCTTAATACATGACTCCATGACCCATAGAAAATGTAAAACACCTTGACTTTCCCAAAGACTACTGGCTTCCTTGATGTTCCCTTTCGGAGCTTCCCAACCACGGGGTTTAATATCGAGGCGCTTTGAAGAGTTGTTTGCTCCCCTGGTTCCAGCCAGGTACGGCCCAGCAGCATTGGCTTTGACAGGACGCGGGCATGGAGCCTTTGTTCGAAGGCATGCGCGGCCATGGGCCGTGGCTCAACGTCCAAGACTCATGATCAACTGGGTTGGTTGAGGAGAAAATTTACAGGAACCCCCTGGATTTTAGGGAAAAAATATGGAAAAACCTAGAAAACCCTGTAGATTTTCCCGGACATCATCGCAATGCTCATGAATTGTCAATCAGGTTTTCTGCTTTTGAGACTGGAGGAATTGCATCTCTACACAGAAAGAGTTGGAGGGGCAAGGAACGACTCCAGCCATTTCAAGTGGTCATGGAGATATGTGGAGATGATCGAAAGGCCATTTGAATCCATTTGATAGAAAAGCCAAGGATTCGCGGGAAACATGACTTTGGCTCGGGCATATGATGGGTGCCTGCAAAAATTAAGGATGATACACAAAACCTTGCGGCATTTCTCAAGTCAAAAATGAAGCATCATCTGGGGGATCTTGTGGCTGGTGGCACTGGTGGCTAGGCGGTTGATCATACCCCGCTCTTGTTGGGGAGATTGGGGAGATACCTATTTTTTATGGATTGAATCGAGATGTTTGCTGCTCACGTCATATCCTCTCTTTGAGGTTGCTGCTTGCAGCCAAACAAGAACCTGTCACTTGACATCCGAAAAAATGACC
Organism: Symbiodinium sp. clade C Y103; assembly: GCA_003297045.1. Taxonomy (NCBI): domain Eukaryota; class Dinophyceae; order Suessiales; family Symbiodiniaceae; genus Cladocopium; species Cladocopium sp. clade C. The sequence continues at coordinate 21,014 of BGPT01003846.1, forward strand.
ATGTTCATATCAAAACGTACCCTCTGGTTATTTAACATAGCCACGGAAAATTGCCCATTTATCGATGATTGATGGTGATTTACCTATTAAAGATGGTGGTTTTCCATGGCCATGTCAAATAACCACAGGGTACATTAAAACATATTTTAAACCGCTTTACTTGATCGTTTTCACCCTCCATCTGCCCCACCAACCATCCCTTAAGATCCAACGACCATCTCGCAAGGTCCAAGGCACATCTCACCCTCCGCCCACAACTCCAACTGGTGCCCCGAGCAGCTGGGATGGTCCAGCCACATCTTGCAGCTGGGCATGCGACCCAGCGCCTGAGTGAAAAACATGGCGGGGACCTTATGAAGGACACACAAAATTGGTAGAATATGAAACCATCCATTGGGGTGTGAATTATTTTTGTATATCAAATATCAAACGACCCACTTTTTCGAGGGTGGATGACTATCTTAACGCATACCCGCATCTGTCACTAGGGGAACCATCTACGTGAAGGCCATATTGAAAACTCCAAAACTCTCCTCAATTCCAACAACCAATTCAAAAATGTTTGAATGCTGGGATATGTTAGGTGAATTAGACGCGCCCTTCTCAGCAAAGCATGTGCAAATTTTGGATCATTATTCACGACTCTTCCCCACTGATGGGAAGGTTCCTGAAAGATCTTTTCAAAAGAAATCGCAGGACCCTTCTAAATGGCCAGGGTTTCCTGTATCTTTGACCTGCCATTGACCCATTGACCCATTGACCCATTCGCCCATTGGTTCCGGCCTGCGCTCGCTCCCGAAAGTCATCCAAAGGATAACTGAAGCCATGGAGATGCGTCAGCGGCACAAGGTGAAGGTAGCGCCTCGGTGGAGAGGTTTGAGATGGGAAAATGATGATCCCATAGTGGAAGAGCATAGGATATATGTTTTTCAATATCGTGAGAATACTATGGGGATATTATGGGGAGATTTAAAAAATATCTTGTAATTGGGTGAAATGATATGGATACCTCACATATAATATCATATCATGGGGATAATAGAATAGGATACATCGTCAACAATATGATCTTTGGGTTTGTCTAAACCCGAAAAATGATGATGATCAAACATGGGATTTTGGGGTAGCTTTTTTTCAGACAAACTCACGCTGGTGATTTAAATCCCCATTGGTGGGTGATACAGGTGTGATATAACCACCATCCGCGGGAGATTTAAACCATCTTGGGTTTGGGATTCGAATATCCACCATCGATGTGGACGCAACCAAGAATCAGTGGGGTATAACCACGAAACCTGTGCACCTAGCCGACTAGCCAACGATTGATCAATGAATGCTGGTATGGGTCAAGTCATTTTTGGTACCAGCAGAATGAGATACGTAGGACTCAAAATGGCCAGTCTGTCTCAAAATCTGACGCATACACACACACACAAGAAGAATATCAACCAACTGTCCTCAAAAAGCAGCAAATTCGGATACCAAAAAAAAACAATATGACAATTACAAACAGGAATGGTGTCCAAAAAGTTGACCCAAAAAAAACACGAGTTAAGGGTCCATCTTTGGAAGAGACAAACTGTTTGTCTTGGGCCTTGGGGTTTCTTTGAACAAATGGGCGTGGGTCAACCTATGGTGCCCAAAACATCCCAAAACTGTGGTCCCCTGGGCCTAATATGTGGAACAAATTGGTTGCCCGCGAGGCCAAGCGTCACAGGGATCGGGGTTGCAGCGCTGTCATCTGAATCTTGGCAGAGGTCAATGCCTCAGCCAATGCGCACTCAACACCTCAAGATTGAGGTATTTAATCAACAAAAATGGTGGTATGAAACCAACTAAAATAGGCATATAACGGGATATAGTGGGAAAACTGGGATGTACAGGGTGGTATGACCAATCCCATATTTGCAAAAGGGCCCAAAACGAACCCAGCCAGTTGGAAACCCTGGAGCCTAGCGGGTCGGTAACCGGCAATTCTGGTGCTGAGGGCAGCACACATTGGTATAATTGATCATCAACAATATCGTAATTTTCAGTGTTGCAATTCCCGGTGGCATTTGCATGTGCGCCACGACCTGCAATGAAAACTGGTAGTACTTTGTCTTTGTTGGTCGAAGCGCATATTTGCGATCCCATCATCCACGCTGGAAGACTATACCTGGCCTGGACCCAAAGATGGCATCGCCCAACATCCTTCACATTCAGCAGCTGCGAGCTCTGAGAGGTCCTCAAACATCCATGGAATTCTCCGGGACAGAAAGCTGTTTTTATAGGGGGATGACCATCCCCGAAGTTCTGGGAAAATTAAAGCCGGGTAACTTGACCATGGCACATATGGGTTTGCGGTTTGCCTGTTTCGAATGGTTGATTCTCATTTTCCCTTGTTAAGATTGCCATTTTGGGGCATCCGCCATTCAAGCCCATAAACTCAATCGCAAAGGGAGCTGAGACTGAGTTCTTTTAACCAGCAGCTACATCACGCTGGCACAACCCGAAGGGAGCAGCAGTTAACACAGAAGTCTTTGCAAACGCCGGTCAAAAGTGTAGCAATATGGGTCTGAAAATGGGGAACCACTTCTCAAATGGATTGTCGGCATTGTTCTGTTAACTGCATTTTTTGGGTATGTACGTCCAACCGAATTTCATGGCACCCATCCAGGCAATCTCTCCTGGCTTGCGGCCACAAGGAGGTCGCACAGCGCCTATGAATTCAGTCTCCAGGGGAGATGTCCCAAGGATTTCAACATCGTCCCACAGTGGATGCCTCAAACTGGCCCCACTGAATGGGTAGAATGAAGATAAACCAGATGAAAACCCAGCAGAATTATATCTATATCAATGCAGTATATGGTTTTATATCAAAAAAAAACACACCACGAAGCGTCCAGCAAGATCAGTAGTTGCAAACGATCTGGATCTGATGATTGCTGGCCCCATAGCATTGGATCATTGGCCCAAATTCACTCTGGATTTGGCACTTTTGGCCATGTATCGCAACAAAGTGATGTGAAACAAAGTTGTTGACTTGTCGGAAAATCAAACGAAACAACTTGATACCACCAGTGTGGCAGACCTGTCTATATACATGTTGTCTACATGTTGTCATCTGATGATTCTGCTCCCTGACCATGCATCTTGGTCGGGATTGAAAGCCGTATGATTCATATGATTCGTATGATGAAGGCCAAACGAAACCAAGAACACACTTTAAGACTTGATGCACACATTTTAAAAAATAGAAAACTCCAGTTGGGCACCTCCACGTGCCCCTCAAGACCCTGCCTCAGCGCAGCCTCGCCGACGGAGAGATGCATCCTTGGAAAGTTCTTCCATCTGTTCCTGGCACTGTCCTAGAATAGGGTATCCCCAAATCCCAAAGTTTCAAAAATATTGTTCGATCATTTATATAGTGGTCATACAATGTCATACAGTAAATTGGGTAATGAAATCCCCAATTTTCAGACAAACCCACATGCTGAGGGGTCAAGTCCGTCCTTTCACCAGTTTCCAGGAAACTACCTTGAAACGGCTATTATATGACTGTTTGATTCTATAAGTAATAGAGGTAGGTGTATCGGGGCAAGCATCCCACAATTACCGACTGCCAGCAAGGCAAGCCATTCTTGAAGCTATCTTGATGTCTCAAACTCCCATGGGCAAGAAAAACACTACATGAAAAACATCACTGACATCCTCTCGTGTTCCAAGCAAAACAAAAAGTCTTCTGAAACAAACCGCCCACCTTGATTTATGGTATTTATGGTTTTGTCCAAAACAGTCGGCGCCAAAAAAATATGACTGTTGAGAAAAATATCATACCATATCATACCTTCTCATGGGAAAAAATGGCAATGGTCTGAAACCTCATAGTTTTTCCCATGGTAAATCAGCCACTTGGGGACTATCCCTGCCTTCCAGGTCAGCAGCCGGATCTTCTCCTCCTGAGAGGAGAAGGTACCTGAGAGGTCACATCCGTCAAAATGGGGTACCTTTAAGGATCCACAAATCTTATGTACCATCCTGGACCATCCTTATGTTTCTGCGGATGTTTCTGTATCTAACCATCCATGTTATTCTTGTTTGTGGTATATATTTTTATACGTGATTTTGAGCCATTCCCATCTCAGTGTTATATAATCTTGGGATTGTTGTTCATTCACCCCAGCTGGTGAAATGAGGTACATGGAGCACGCTTTATTCATGAGTTTACCACATTGTTCTGGAACGATTGACCTACCACACCTCCAGCATTCGCAGCTGCCTTTCATATCTCTACAGTGCCACCATCAAAAGAGTGCTCATTGGCTAACACAACCACCTTGAGCATTCCTGTGGAAGGGCTCAAGTGAAAAATGACTTTAGGAAAATGTGATGATTCACGATCTTGCCAAGTGAAGACTTTCGGATTAAAAAGTGATGTTACGTACTGGAGGTTATATTCCCAACGCTTGGCTTATTCACAACCAAACCGAACCTGTTGTCTATCTTGATGTCGGGAGACCAGTTTCATAATCATACAACTAAATAAGTGGTTATCATGATAGGCATCCCAAAAAGATAGAAAGGTAGAATGCCTTAAAATGCCATGACGATGAACAGCAATCAACAAGCTAGCAAGCCCTCATGAATGCTGACTCATTGCCGTTATATACTGATAAAGACCAAAACTACTTCCCATCAACGTGATAGATACCTTGATCGCCTTGATCCTAAATCAACTTAACGTCAGTAAATTCATCCAGAATCATCGAAAATGAAGCAAATGGATGTTTCCTAATATAGGGGTTACCCCTAAACCATCCAAAGTTAGACCATTTTCATATAGGTTAACCCATGGTGGCTTGGGGATCCCCCATGACTTAGGAAACCTCCAAATAACCCAAATCATCATGGCCTCTCAGTATCATCCCCTGCGCCTCTGCCCAGTTCCTCGAAACTCACCTTGACCGGCTCGGCCTCGGTTTGTCTCGCAGTCTCGGAGTCTGTGGTGGGTGAACAATTCTGCAGAATGATAGGGATGATATAAAACGAAAAACGGTAAAGCCAATGACAGTGGTTTTATTTCCTAGATGTTGGGGGCGAAGAAGAATCGGATTGTGTCTTTGAAAAGATAAACCATCATGATGGGATGGTTTTACTATGTTTTACTCATATAAACCCAATGACGGGATAGTAGTATGATAAATCATCCCCTGTCTCACCAGAAATGAATGGTACATTGTAAACCATCTAGAAGTTCAATCTTGGATCTACCACGTCGCTTGGATTTACCACGTGGCCGTTTCAGTCCAGTGTGCTCTTGTAGGTGAAAATGTCTGGCAACTCGAAGGAGCCAACAATTCCAATAGCAAACTTAGAAGTGGCAGGTTTCAATTTATACACCGTTGCAATGTCTAATTCATGTTAATGTTGGGGTCCGATCTTAATCTGGTACGAAGTGTTCACTTGCTGTTGAGGGTGACCCTCCTGAAGTATCAACCAAGCTCATGATTTCTATGGCTACTAGATACTCTGGGTCATGAACGAGGTTATAACCCCAACAATCTACCTATGGGCATCTAGGCTACTTCTGGGAGCTCCCTCACCCTGCTTCTCAGCGGTTATTTGCCTATCAGTGGACATCCACCTGACCTCTGCGGGTTTGGAACCCAATTGGTCGACCAAAATTCTTGAATCAAAGGCTTCAAATGGTAGGAATTTCTCTGAAAATGGGCTACCCCATTTCAATCACATTCCAATCATTCCATTGTGAAAGACCTCATGTTTCTCCATTCCATGTTCGACCCATCAATCTTCGGCCCAAAGCACGGGATATCCTGCTGCTGCCACCAGCTCCAGGCAAAAGCTTCGAGTGCCCTGCTTCGTTCGAAGCTCCACCTGCGCGAGGCTGAAGATCAAATCCACCAGCTGCAGTATGCAACCACTGGGGAATGCGGGGTTGATCCACCAACATGTCTTGAATTTACTTCTTGAAAAAAGGATGTCCAAAAGAAAACATCTTCCCAGAGAGTTCACAAATGGTGTATTTACCAGCTACCAGTGGGAAAACAGAAAATTATCTTCGGCGAATCCATGGTGGCCAAACCAAGTCCCTCCTATGCTGATTGTCTGTTTTAAACCGCTTCTCCAGATGATCCATAAACAAAGGCCCACAATCCAAAAGGATCTGCCACTGCTAAATAAAAAATGGAAACAACAATTCTAGTGAAAGACAGAGTCAGTTCAGAAAGTCACAGACAGTCATGTAAGCCAGTTGAAACACATCTCCATCACGTTTGCAGTATTCTCACCATTTCAAAGTTTGCATCCCTAATTGTCCCTAATACCAGTTCCCCACAAAAACTACGAGCAGCTTCACAGTCCCAGACCGTTTTCGATAAGAAAGCCATTGGGTCGCGCATTGGGACATGTGGCCAGTGGCAGTTCCCCATTGGCATCTGCCCGTTGGGATCTATGCAAATCAGCTAGAAAAATCATCCGAATATCTACTTGGATTTGAATGAGTTGAAACCGACTATTTCTTGAGGACTTGAAGCAGCAACTTTTGTAGAGATTCCTTAACATTGGTAGGGAACCAATAAAATCTGCCTAAATGTGAAATGGAGATACGGGTCAGATGGATCCAACGTCATGACGAAACCAATGTACACAATATACTGTGTATATATATGGTGGTGTGTGAGTGGCTCTCCACGTACTCCTCAAACTCTGTGGATCCTTTTTATCAGCCAACAAAACAGGAAACAACAAACAGTCAAACGCTGGCGGTGTGTGACGCTTCTGGTTTTTCTGTACATGAGACATGGCTTCTAATGCCAGGAGAGTCTGCCACGGCCGATCTTTTGCGATAACAATGACACTGAAACCAGTGCGGCGTGTCGCAGCACGAAACTGAGCACCAGTGGTTTGAAAAAGGGGGGTGGGCCCCCAATTTGTGAAATGTATTGCTATTTGAAGAGGGAGCCTGATGATTAACCAGTGGACTTAGGATGATTTAAGATGATTTAGGGGACCTAAGTGATGGGCCACGGATTTTTTGCTTCTGCAAACTGTCTCCCCGCTGCGCTGGAAACTGCCATGGGGAAGTAGGAAAGAAAGTCTCAGTATGGATGGTAGTTTCACCATGGCCCGAGGATGCCCGAGGTATGCAAAAATGGTTTGACCTTGAATGATTAGCTGGGGCACCTTGGAAACAGCTTCAGCTCGTCCATATCCCTTGATGTCCCTTGATTAATTGGTTCCATCGAGTTTAGCCTAGCCTTTCAAAGTCTCGGCGTCGAATGGCCTTAGTCCTTTCTCCTCAAATTCTCTCCTTCCACGCTCGCACTGCTCTCAGTGGCCTTTCTCGTCTTGATGACGAGCCCAACTGGACAATCTGCAGCGCTATTTGTCTGCAGCTGCAAAGATTGTCGAACTTTTTTCACATCAATCAGTTAGGTTTTCAAGTTTGGCCACACCTTTTCTGGAGCATATTTTGTCCGTCTTCGCATGTTGGGCATATTTCAAACCTCACTGATCTTCGGTCCACCAATGGTCACTGGCAGTGCGTCACCGTTGGAACCTCGTTCTGAGGTTCGGATCCCCATTTCTGGTGGTCAAATCCCCTTGTGTTTCCCAAGTTTCTCGCTGAAGCCGATCCCAGCTTCCTGCTAAAGCATGAAAAGATTGTACATGGTTGAGTTGAGTAGCTATTTATAATTGGGTGAGTCAGCTAGTGACTTGACGGGTCTACGTGAGGAGTTCACTTGTGCGTTGTGTGGCAACTCAATGAGCTTAGTAGCGGTGGATGGGAAGTTTCTCTTCCAAACCTCCAGCTGATTCTATGAGGGAAGCAGTACCACTGCATGACCATAATTTCTGGCAAATTCAGAGACCCCCCCGGAATCGACAGATAGCATTGGAACATCTTAGATTTGTAGATGATTAGCTTGCAGCCTTTCCATATCTAGAGTGTCCCATATTGTCTCGGTGACATTGTTCCATTGCCAGGACGGCCTCGATTCCACCAAGGTGCCATCATCGGGGGCCGGTACCTGGAGTGGAATCCGACAAGTAAACAACAATCATCATGTGGTTGGGAAACCCTTCGTAGCTCCTTTGGCCCTGAGTTACCAGAAAATGTGGATACCCAAAGCTCCTTCGCTTCCTCCCAACCACCTGGTTCAGTAGGCAATTCTGGACCGATTCTTGTGTGTCTGTATGGGCGGGTGTGGGAAGTTAGGGACAGAAAAACATTTGCTGAGAAGCAAAACCAGGGATGATGCGCAGCACTTTGAGACATCTTGTCTGCAGTCTGGTTGCAAATCAGATTTTTGGGATATTGCAACCCGATGTCCAAAGCTTTGAAACTGCACGTTCCTTACCGCAAGTATTCTCCCAGTTCAGAATATCCTTTCCTCCTCTAGCACTCTCACGCCACTTGCCATCTGGGTTCACAAACTACTTTCTTCCTTGTTTGCAGTAGCCTCCAATTCCTCCACGTCATGCCAAAATCTGTGAACCAATCAACCCAAATCAGCCAAAAATGCCACAAACACCAGGGACAATCTCAGATTCTTAGTTGCATCGGCTCATCCCAGTTCCGAAGTGGCTTATGACCCCCCAGTTATAACTCGACATTTCCCCTACCCTGAATTCACCGGGGTTACAAGTTATAACAGTTCTAACGCCCACTATACCTGGGGCCTGGGGCCACCAAGCGCCAGGTGACGTGGGCGGATACGCCATGAAGGGATACGGCATCGGCGCCAGCATCGACACCGGCACCGCGGGCGCCGTGCCCACGGGCACCGCAGGCGCCGTGGTCGGCACCGGCATCGGCGCCGTGGTCTGCCGCGTGGCGGGGGCCGCCAGGGTGGCGCCCGGCGTGATGGGCTCCGAAACGGTCCTGGCCAAGGTGAAGCGAGCGGAGATATGTCCCACAAATTATGGAAGACTAATGCTGCCATGCCAGATTGATAAGGGGTAGATATCCAAAAAAGATTGGAATTGTCCAGGAGTACCGGCTACCATACTGGTCTTCCAGTCAGAAAGGATCCAGCCCTAATTTCTGAGCCAATACACGACTTGCTCTTTGCCCAGTCCTTCCATACTATCCCCTCTCCCCCAAGACCCCAGTCCATGGCGTTGCTGGGACAATGCTCGGTCGACTCACCTGGAATCGTCAGCAGGACCAGCAGCAGCTATGTTGCAAACATCGATTTCTTGACAGCTTGATGGTCGTTTGCACAAAATGTGACTATAGGATCTCCAAATCCATCTCACATGCCACTCTTTTCGTTCTCTTCTTAAGGCGATTTCCATTTGAATTCGTGTTTTCTACCTTGCGCAAAAAAACAAAGCAAACCGCTATGTCCCCACCCCAAAGCGAAGTCCAGGACTGCTGTGTGATTGCTGAGCTACCTATTGTTTTGTCACGACACCTCTGGAACGGTGGTGATAGGCTTCCAGTTTCCATCACAGCCTCCAGTTCCAGTCAGCATCATAGTTGATGAGTTGGTTCTAACCCCAACTCAACAATTAAATCTTGTCAACTCCCAGTTCCATTGCTGGCACCTCCCTGTTGGTTTCGAAGCGTGGCACCCCCGGCATGGGTCCGGGCAGCGGCGCAGGCGGCGCCGTCATGGTGCCAGGTGGCACCGGGGGGGCGTCAATGACGCGCATGGTGGCAGCGGGAGACACCAACACCGTGGGAGTGGGCCTTGGTTTTTTCCCCCTGGGTTTCTGATTGGATTGATTAATGGGAAAATTTACAGGAAACCCCTATATTTCATGGGAAAATCTATGGTTTCCTGTAGATTTTCCCTTAAACCAATCCAACGAGTTTCACCATCAAACATGGAGGTTTGAATATGATTTTAACCATCCTGAAATGGCCAATATCTGCCAATATTTAAAAAAAAAGGCCTTGGTGAACGATATCACACAAACCCACGAAATCACTCATCCCTTCCCCCTAATGTCAAGTAGTTGCCACCACTAGAAACCTTGGTTTAGTATTGGATCTAATCATTTTGGGTCCCATACTGGGGGTCTTTGATATGGATTTTTCCTGGTGCTTCGAAGTTGGATAGTTTGCAAGTTATTTAGGGAAATAGGCTAAATAGGCAATTGTTTTTTAGGATCGCGACAGCTACGGCCATGGATCTTAGCTTTAGGACTTTAGGGGATCAGCCCAGTATAGGACTTTGATGTTGGAAGACCTAGGGGCTCTGCAAATGTCCGAATTTTGGGACGTGAGGGATATTCCAAGTCAACTGGTAGACCCAATGGCTGATATGAAGCTGGGACCACATTTCTCGATCTTTTGATTGATCTCATTGAAACCGATCCACAAATAGCGCGCCGGCAACATCTTGCTTGAAGAAACAGGCCCATCATGGCCATCAGGCTAAATTCTCTCCGTCGATGTGACAATGTGTTTAAGTACATGCAAACCGTATGCCCAGTGGCTGATATCTGCCCGGTGTACCATACGGGCTGCCTGTCACAGACCTCCGCGTCAGGACAACATGTCAAGTTTGACAGCAATTCGACAGGAAAGGCATCTGAAAAAGCGAAGGTATCTGACAAGGCATCTGATCATGTCTGACATTTCAAATCTGCTGATTCCAACCGAATCCTACCCAACAACCAAGCTTCCAGAGGCCCAAAATCCCGTCTCAGCCTGACAGGTGCATAGACCGGTGCTGGTACAGTGCTCGCTTGAGTACTTCTCACCGTGGTGGCTGGCGTATTGGTGGCGCCCGTCGTCGCGCGCTGAAGATTCCTCGGATCCACACCATGGAAAATGGCAGCTGGTTGATGGTGAGATGATCATCCAATCTAAGTTTCCAAGAAAATGAATAGCGAACCCATCCGAGATCTAGATTGAATACCAATACTCTATGAGAGCTTGTCCTCAAAGTCCAGTGGTTGATCATCATTTTCCGCACAATGGTACACCCTTTCAGACACACCGACATTAAAAAAAAACATGAAAATGTGGAAATCATACCCTTGCACCCCACCGATAATATCACGCTGCCTGTTTCTGACATATGTTAATTCCAGATGTCCTTTTGTCGATTGTATTCCATGGTATCCCTATAATATTCCAAATTGGATATTGTCGGTGAATATCCCATGATATCTCCCCATGACTTTTCAAGTAGAAAATCCCCATGTTTCATATGGTACATCTATGGGTCCTTGATCTTTTTTGCCCGTCAACCTAGTAGATATGGGGATGGATCACAATCTATGGGTCAAAGCCCAAGTGCCCTGGTGAACAGCAGAATAGTTTGTAAAAGCTTGTAAATGGATGTTCATTCTCCAGAAACATGGTAATATAGGTTTCGACACATCCCCATAATCACCTCCATAGATATTGAACCCATTTTCGCCACTTTTGGTTACACATATGTATATACATATATGTATATATACATACATATATATATATATACAATTATATACAATCAAATATCCCCATCCAAGATTCACCTCCATAGATATTGAACCCATGAAGTCTCTCCATTTTTCCCAGTTCCAGCAGATACCGCACCAAGCCTCCCACTCTGCATCGGCAGCATGGCCGGTAGCGTGGCCGCTGGCGCCGCAGGCGCGCCGGTGGCACCAAGGGAGGTGCGCGGCGGCGAAGAGATGGCTGGTTGGCTCGGCGACCTATGGGGAAAATGGCACTTTCTTCATAGGAAAATGGGGAAAACCTACTATTTTAGATGGGAAAATGTGTGTAAGAAATCATTCACGTTGGAGGTTGTTTACATCTGATCCCCTGGTTGATCTAGCAATCTAGCATTTTAAATCCCAAGTGGTGCAGAGTTTTGAGAGATATGTCCCTGACGTGGGCCTGATCATGTAGAATGCCAAGAGTTTGCTCTTATTGCTTTCCCCCTCTTATCTTCATTTGGGGGTTTCCTAGAATGGGGGTACTCCGAAATCATCCATCTTAATAGGATTTTCCATTATAAACCATCTATTTGGGGGTACCCCCATTTATGGAAAGCCCCATTCGGGGCCTGAATGTTTTGTCCCTCCCCCACCTGAAAACAGTTGGGGGCGACATCTGCGTCACCGCAACTGTGATCGAATTGCCGCTGGCTGGGGCCACAGGAATTGCGGCACTGGCAGGTCTCGCGACAATATACCTGAGCCCAATTGATACGTGACATATACGTGACATCGGCATGCTTGGAAGCTGTGTTGCCCCAAAATCATCCTGCCATGTGGTTATGGGTGCCTCTGAAAATGGGGGATCAACCCCCAGGTTACCGCCATTTTCACGGGAAAAATGATGATAAACTCAGATCATCAACAGATTTGGAAGCTTTTCCCAACATTTTCAGGCACCAAACCCATACCAAGCAGCGGTGTGTAGAATCGTTGCACCGAGGCCGGTACCTTGCCACGGTCTGGGGGCCCCTTCAGGGCCCGTCTCGTGTTTATGGACGCTCATCCCCACGAAAGATGGTATTTCTTAGGTTGTTGATCCACATATCCTAGTATTTCTATGGTATATCTTAGGTTATACACCATTCCAAATATGATATCATGTGGTTACTTCATTGTCCAAGATTGGAATTCGTTGAAGTACCAGGAGTTGCACTGATGACCCACTGCTAGATAATTTTGGTGCTACCCCCGGTCAATCCCCGAAAGCAATATATGGTGATCCCTCGAAAAGGGGCGCCCATCATTCTGAGTGTTTTACAATCAATCTAAATCCACAATAAGTACAGCAGCATTGGTTTTCCCCAATCTATCTATCATTTGTTTCCCGATGAATGATTGAGAACCTACATTCAAGGCAGTGTTTGATCGTTTCCCTCACAATTGTTTATTAATTCATATTAATTCGCTGTCAAAATCATCAACCCCCAAGAGGAATGGTGGTCCAGGTGCCAAAAAACAGCCAGCCTTTTGGGGTCCAGAAAGGTCCCCCCAAGTTTCACCGGCCTGCAGTGATCTGCCACTGGGACCATTGAAGGCCGGGAAGCTGCGAGCAGCTTGGCCGGGCGCCTCATAGCACCCAGTTTCGATGAGATATGATGGTATATTGATGGGATTACATCATCTCATAGTGCGTACATCAGATCTTGGTGTCTCATCCACCAGTTTTCAATATGTCAATCTATCAATCTATCTTTCTACCTTATCTCTATTTATATATACATATATGTATATAGTATATATATATATACATGTATATATAGATATCAATTGCTGACCAAAAAATCGGTACACCCATCCACGACAGCCTTGTGTCATCTCCACACCCAGCGGCTTTCGGTGAAAAACCCGAGGCCCTGGCTGCAATGGGCTCCATGAACCTTGACGCAGTTCACGCTGGGGGCCCCTGGTTTTCACACCAAAATAGCTGGGATTTATGGATGTTCATCCCCAACAATACGGTATAAGATGGTAGAATAGATTTTGATCCATAGCCAAATGACATCAACGAAGGTTTCATGCCTCCCCGCACACAAAAATGTTCAAAAACATGTCTGGTTCTAGCCTTTGAGAGCTAGGCCTTGTGCTTCAATTTTCTCCTTTTGTCTTGAGGCAACTCGGTAGGAAGTCACTTGCCATGACATAGATTTGTAAATGTGCAGAGCCAGAATTCGACCTACAAAAATCGTTCCAACATGTTCCGACAGGAAGATTGGCAACTTCTTGGACTTTTTCGGGTTTTTCAGGTTGCCTCAAAATGACTTTACTCCCATCAGCCACTGGGGCGGTCCCTTCAATGGTACCCTCCACGGCCCCGACATTCGCATCTCAGGTGGTGAGCTCGCACTATGTCCAGCCTGGCTGCTGATTTCATTTGATGGTTATGGGTTCCTGTGGATTTTCCTGTGGATCATAGGTTGGTTTCCTGTGGATGGTTATGGTTTCCTGTCAGCTTTCCCTTCTACCCAAATTCCGGGTTGGTGACATCATCTTTGGCTGCATGTTCAGCCCGATGTTGGGAAGTGGAACTTGGTTGACCGACAGCTGTCTTCAAATGCAGCGGAGGCCTTCAGCGATGGCTGCGTGTGCGACATGGTCGTTCGGCCTTAGATTGGTTCAAAGGGAGCAGCATGTGGCTATAGGCTTCCTCCCAGGCAAGTCCTCCCAAGCCCTGCGATGCTGTAGATGGAAGCCCCCTGATTTCTTGGTTTCTTGGAGGTGAACCTTATCCTGCAACAATCGAAGTGGAAAACCCACCCAACCAACCTTCTTTCGACTGGGAAAATCCTCCTAAAAATCATCATCAAAAATTATCATTAAAAAGGTGGTCAAACCATTCAGTTCATTGGTTTTTCAGGCTCCATCCCCAACTCAACTCTCAACTCCCAGGGGCTCGAAGGCTGTTCCAGCTCTCTTCGCTGGGCCTCTCTCTCTGCCTCTGCCGTCCTGCAGGTGGTGCCACCAAGAAATCGTCTTCCGGACCCCATAGTTATCTGGGGGTCCATTTTTCAGGATGGTGTAGACAGTGTAGACCCTCAAAAATCGGTTCCCCCGCATTTCAAAAAAACTTGGCTGGTGAATATACGAAAGTCACGGAATTCCAAGACCTGCGGGTCCCAACCAGCTTCCTGGGCCCATTGGAGATCGGCAGCGCTTGCTCCGCCTGGCAGGGATGATCCAACAGGGTGCTGGGCCCTTGCCCAAAGATCTGCAATGGTTTTGAAGGGTTGCAACCCCAATTTCATCATCATAACCCAGGACAAAGGGTGCCCACTGGAAGCGATTTGGATATACCTTTAATCTACCCCCGGGGTAGTAACAGTGACCGCAAGCCAGGGGCACAAAATGAGCACCAGCCAAATGCAGAAAATAAGGGTCTATTCAGGTGATCTGATATGGATAGATTCTTGTGCCAGATCAAAAACAGGATCAAGTAGACACTATTGAATATTGAAATCAGCAAATGGTTGAAGA
>BGPT01003847.1:0-26638 GCA_003297045.1 Symbiodinium sp. clade C Y103
TCTCCACTTGAGGGGAAAGGTTGCGCCGCACGTTCATGCTCAAGCTGATTCAAGGAGACATGCTTGAAGGAGCAAGCAACATCATGCAGGGATTTCACACTGACTGTTATCTCTTTTTGAATCAGCACTGGTTGAAGTATTCATCCACGTTTTGCCATACTTCTTGTTATTGTTCTGTTGGAGAGTCTGCAGTTCGTCGTAGATGCGGAATCTTCCAAGACTTAAAACAGATCTCATGAAACTGGAGTCCATTGGTTTTGTCAATGTATCAGCCAACATAATCGCTGTTGATATCCAACGGCAGTCAGCGTTGCCTTCAGCTTGCTGTCTAATCAACATCACTTCAATTGTCGTACGCCACTCCTGGCAATTTGGTGTTGCTACCTTTGTCATCAGATCGTAAAGACTTTTGCAATCGGTGATCAAGAGAGCTTTGGGAAGACCTTGGAGTGCTACTTCAGGATGTTGCCACTGAAACTTAGGGCTTTGGATGACTCCCCAAATACATCGGATCCAGTTGAGCTTATCAACCGAAGAAGACATGGCATAAGCTTCTGCGCTGAGAGTTGATCTCACTACACGTCCTATTTGTTTTGTTGCCCAGGAAATTGGTGAAAAATCAGATGTCTGATTCTTTGCTAACTCAGGAGTACATGCAACGACAAACAGTCCTTGCTGAGCTTTCAAATTGGACTCAGAGGCAAATGATGCATCACCGAAACTGGCAAATGTCAACTCTCGAAACGGCAGTGGTCGCACAAACAAGCTGGTATGGGCAAACTCCTTTGCTTCTTTCAGAACACGGTTGGCTTCCAAAAGGTCATGAACCTTCGCTTGAGGAATACTCTTCTGCATA
Organism: Symbiodinium sp. clade C Y103; assembly: GCA_003297045.1. Lineage (NCBI taxonomy): Eukaryota > Dinophyceae > Suessiales > Symbiodiniaceae > Cladocopium > Cladocopium sp. clade C. Next base: position 857 of record BGPT01003847.1, read on the forward strand.
AAAGCCACTTTAGTAGCTATATCAGGACGAGAGTGAACTGCTGCATATTGGAGGCTCCCACACAAAGCTCTGAGCGACTGCACTTCCTGAGCTGTCGCTGACGCGTCTCGTTCAGACCTTCTGGTCTTGGAAATTTCCAAAGATGGTATCTTGTGGATATACTCACTCTGACTAATTTTGATACTATAGTCTGGGAGTTGTTCCAAGTCAAGGCCTGTGAAACGAAACTTTCCATATTCACGAGTTCCAAACGGCAAGACTTTCTGAAGTTGATCCAACGCTGCTTCATATCTATGGTTTCCTCCTCCTATTCCATCATCCACATGGCATCCCAAGATTCCATCCAACTGCTCAGGATTTTCAGGGTTTCGTAGGAGAAACAGGCAGTTATCTAACGGATGAACCTCAAAGTGAAGACTTTCCAGTTGTTTGCGTAGTTCTTTGTAAAACAACAGCGGTGCGTCAACTCGACCATATGCATTGCCTTCTAAAAGACATACCTGATCATCTCGAAGACCCATCAAAGCCTTTAACTCAGGTACTGGATGCATGGCCAATTCTCTACCGTCAGACTTTCCTCGTAGGAATGCAGTACGAATGTCAAAGTTTTGAAGACGCCACTTTTGTGAACTTACTGTCTGTAAGAGAACCATCCTTGCGTCCCGAGACAATGTGGGACTGTCGGTCTGGACAAGTCCGACTTGAGGGTCCTGGTAGCCTCTCACAACAAGGCGTGCTTTGGCCTTGAAGCCACTTGGAGAAACATCGCACATTTTCCAGGTCAAAACCCAGCGAGAGCCAAGTATCCTGGAAGGATGAACTCTGGACTTCAAGATACTTTTGACCGTATTCGTATCTAACCAACACTTCAACTCTTTTTGCTTTGCAACATCGAACATGGCTTTTTCTTCAGTGGTCAAGTTCTTGTAAGTCACTTCAGAGTGTGACTTCTTTGCTGCACTAGCCAACATTGCAATGGCTTCCTTTGGATTACGGCGATATTGATGGAGTTGCTGTACAGGGGCAAGAAACTCAAAAGTACAGCAATCTTCCTCCGGGTTATCTTCTGCCTTCCACAGTGTCTCATCATCAGAAAAGATGCAATCCCCACCATCAAGGGCTGGCTCGATTAAGCTAGCATTGTAGATGACCCCAGCATCATCCAAGTGTTCTACTGGTGTTGAGGCAGGTGAATATCCCGGGCTGTTGTTATGATCATTAACCCCATGACCATCTAATTGCGGTACATCATTTTCATTTTCATTTGGGGTTTCATCCTCTTCCCCATTTTCACTCCCCATAGGTGTGTCGGGAATGGGAACTTCATGAGGCAGTAACACCGGAGGCTCAGGTGCTATTGACTCCCTTCTCAGGGGCTCTTCTTCTGGTTGCCCGGAGTTCTGAGAAGATCGCTCGGCATTTGGTGCGGCATCATTGGATTCTGGCGGTGGACCTTCAAGTAATGAAAGGTCACGGAACTGAAAAGTACCACTGCGATCCTGCAATTGCTGTGCAAGTTCTCGGGCTCTTCTTTCCAACATGGGATTGTTTTCAGGCAGGTTTCTTGTGTCGATACTATGAAATTCTCGAAGACTGACTGGTCTAAGATTTTCTCTTGCACATCTCAAAAGTCGGTTCAAGTAGCTGATCCAGACAATACTACGAGACTCTTGCATCACAACTTGAGCAGGGCCTACCCAACGTCCTTGTTCAGTCATATTCGGGGCATCCCTCTTGGACCAGTACATGCATAACTGACCAGGCTGCCAGTTGATGATTTCGCCCTGAGATTTTCTGAGAAGAGCTCGCCTAATTGCTTGAGAGTTTTCAGTTTTGACAAAGGCTTCTCTGGCTAATTGTCTCCTATTCAAGGCTATCCTAAATTGCTCTCCATGATTTCCCGAGTCCTCCGCAAGCAAATGTGACGTGCTTTCCTCGTCACTCACAGCTGACGCTGGCAACTTGGTGGCTTTGCCAAGGACGCACTGTTCCGGTGAATAGCCATGAATGATAGACAAACTGTTCTTTGCTCTAAAGCATTGTTGCAGACAAAGATCAAACTCTTGAAAATTGGTGATCACTTGCTGTTGATTCATGCGATTCAACATCTCTTTGACTATACCACCATGTCTCTCAACTTGGCCACGTTGCCAGGCTGTCGCAGTCAAACGGTGCTGGATATTTTCGCTCTGCAGAAACTGTTGCCACGGCTGTGCAAGAAATTCTCCAGCAGCATCAAAGTAAAGACATTGTGGTGAACCGGCCCATGCCAGCCAGAATTCTGAGAAACATCTTTGGGCTATGTGGCTGTCACGAACGGTACGTCTACCAAGATGGAATCTGGTGGTTTCATCAACTGCACTGAGTACATATGCTTTGATGTGTTCATTGCTCCACTCAAAGCCATCAATGCCTACCATGTCATTGAACTCTCTACTAGGCTTTAATGCTCCGGGAACACCTTGCTTTGGCGGCCGACGCTCTACACAAGCACTGCATTGGTAGTCTTTCGCTCCAGCAATCACTTCAGGCTTGGCACCTTGATATGCTAGATGTCTGGACAATCGTTCAGCAGTGGGGTGACCTAGATTATGGTGCAACTTCCTCACAAGACTTTTATCCTGGTTACTAAGTTGCTCAAACATAGGTCCTGACTGTGATACTGGAGCTGGCGTCCAAGGTTGCAAAGTACCCAAGGGTCGACTCTCAGGCTCTTGTTCCAGAGTCGCATTGGGTTCTGCATCGGGAACATTCGCTCGCTCAGGGGCTGATGGTTCAGCTGGCATCTCAGGAACTTCGTCACTGGTGCTGACTTCGCCATTTACCGGCACTGCTGGGTGAGCTGAAGAGGAGCTAGAAGATCCCTTTTCAATACCAAACACGCAGATCATGATATGACTTGGCACTGCTCGTCTCCTTTGTTGGTTTTGGGACATGTTGGAGAGATCATCTTGTCCAAGGTCTTGGATCTTATGATTGAAACGGCCTAGAACAACTGTTCTGCGGATGCTGGCATGCGATTCTCCTAGCAAGTATCGCTCGACCCCTTTGCAGGCTTTGACAAACTGGACATTCATTTCTGGGCACAACCCTTGAACCATATTGTATTCGACATCTCCTGCTCGAAACTCTCTGGCTCCAACCCTCGGCAAGCTACTGCGCAAAAGCTTGAACACAGGTGCCCATGGATGACCCGATTCGATGACAACAGTATTCCTTGCCAACTTGGAGGACCTGAACTCCCCTTTTGAGTGAACACGTTTCTTGGAGTGAGATTCATGAGCTCCTTCTTCTGCAACGTTTGGCATGGTTTCTTCAGGGACATGTTCATGAATTTTGGCTCTTTTATTTGGCCTCTCTACAACTTCGGTGCTTTCATCTTCAACATGAAGAACAGGACATTCAACCAAGGTGTGCTGAGACTTGAGGATACATCGGGCAATTCTCTTTGCAAGACCACTGGGATAATATGCTGAAAATCGGGACACCGGCACTGCTTTGCCGCGGAATCTACATGCGCCGGAAATCTGAGCATGAGCATGCTGGCCAGTACAAAAGCGTTCATCCAAGAGTGCATGCATTTCATGAGAAGTCGTACGAACAGTGGTTCTTTTCTTAATCAGTTTATGGTTTTGAGGATGTCTCAAGCCCATACGACACTGATCAAATCTGGCACGTAGAGTTCCATACACCAATTCTTCAAGTTCCGGTTGATCCCAGGCCTGTGATGCATCAGGATTTTCCATGTGTGTATGCCTACCTTGATCACGCTGAATCTTCATGAGGAGACTGCAAAATTTGAGATGAACACGGGATTCCTCTTGTTTCCCATGGATTTCAAGCCAAGAAGACAAACTCCTATTTTGGTTGAATCTAGACCATGCACACCACGGCAAGCATTCAGGGGCCAACCACAGATGTTTTGGTTTGTATTCCAACACCCAACGGAGAAGCTTACACTGGCCGCTAAGGGTACTCAAATCGCCATCCTCACGTGTGAATCTCATTGACTTTCCACCCAAGTCCCGGACTGCCTGAGCGAGACGGCTGTCTGGCTCTGCGTACACTTCCAACAAATCTATTGACCCCTTTGGCTGGATTTCATCAAGTGCTTTGGTCATCAAATTTTGTTCATACTTGTCGGTGATGAAAGAAGACAACAACAATGCACAAGAATCCTGTTCTACCAAGGAGCATTGGGCTTCACTCATGCTGGATACTCCATGCGCTGGCGTGTCTGGCAGTATAGCAGGAAATCTCTCATCGGTGGTGTCAATGAATTGGATCGGTCCGTGATCCACTGAACATAGGATGGATCCCTCTCGTAGACCTCTTGGAAGCGAGTCCCTGGCCACTTCTTTCCCCAGCTGATGCACTTCTGTCCCCAGCTCTCGATGTTGGGAGGATTGGCTGGGACAAGCTGGGTCTCCACTTGACTGTTCGGAGATGGCATCGTCGGGACATTGTGCGGCACTGTCGGTGCTGAGACTGCAGCTGGGCTTCTCATCGCACGGCTTGGAGGTCGAGAGACATTCACTGAGGGAGCCACTGATGTCACTTGAGATGCAACTTCCCATTCCTGATCGGAGTCCACTGGAATTCCTGCTAAGGACACATGACGATTGCGGCTGGGAGATTGCTGCAAGGCTCGGGCAATCTCGTCGATCTTGTTTCGTTGCAGGCGGACTTCTGAAAGCAGCTGCATCATCTGATCGGATCGTTCCTCGGCCACGGGCTGGGAATTGTTGTGGATCTCGGCAAGGCTTACCAGAAGAAACAACAAGGCCTTCAAGCTTTCCATCACTTGCTCTGAAATCGCCTTGATGGTCTGGAGCATATCTGCTTGGCTGGGCATGGCACAAGGCAGATCGATCTTTGGAATCACACGGTGGCTTCACAGTCTCTGACACGAGCTGGCTATGGAAAACAGTTTCTGCACATGCTGACATGTTTGGACAAGGCTTACAGAGATCTCTCAGTCTAACCATGTACAGGCCATTGGAGTTTTCTTGAATGTCTAAAGATCGCTTCAACACTTTGAGATACACCTGATTACCTTCCAGATCGATTTGTGCTCCAAGACACTTCATGGCATGTATGGAAAGCAAAAACGGTGTGGCTCCTTTCACAACTTCGATCAACAGCCAAATTCTTTGTTTCACTCCAGTGATTGGAATTCGCAATTGATAGTGGCTATATGACACTTGATTGTTACCGAATCTGAATCCAACATGGCTTGGACACTGCTTCACTGCACTACGGACATCGGCTGGCAGATCTTTTAGCAGGGATTGGACTAAGTCAGATCCAACTACACTTCGACTGGCACCAGTGTCCAGAACTGCAAAACTACCATCAGTTGTGGCACTCAAGATGGCATGCGTAGCAGTATCGGCAGGAAGCTCTGGTGACTCAGCTGTCGCTGAAGGCTTCCTCTGGCTCAGTCGATGGCTCAAAAATGAGACAGCTTGTTCTTTCCAGGAAACCCCATTAGACTTATCCCTGTTATCTATGCTATCCCCATTATTCTTAACCCCTGCAAAAAGGCAAGATTGGACGGATGCAAAACGGGATGAATCATGGCGGGTGTCATCATCAAGGCTTTCGACAAGAACATGCTGAGACTCGGTCACGATCTCATCCACCACGGACACATTCATGACGACATTGGCAGACTCTTTGTTGCGGCTGGGGCACTCAGCGCGCCAATGGCCGCGCTCTCCGCACAACTTGCAGTGCGTGCGAGCTATGCGCTCCAGCAGCGAGCTCTTGCCGCCGCCTTTGAAAGGCCCCTTCTTGCCCTTCCCTTTTCCCTTCTGAAAGGGTGCTCGAGCACTGGTAGGCCAGAAGCCTCTATATTTCTTCTTTTCTGACAACTTCAATCGAGCCTCTTGATAGCTCACCAATGCACTTTGCAGGTCAGGGGTACTCTGAAAGAGATCCTCCAAGTCGGATTCAAAGGTCTGAATCACTAAGGCGTCTGCGTCGCCTTGACTGGCCAATTGTTCAATCACTTCTGAATCATCATACTCTTCATCGTTGACATGACTGGCAACATGCCAGGCCGGCTCCAAAACATCAGTGCTGTCTGAAGGATCTTCCTCTACGAAATTGGTCGGATAGACCTTCTTGCGTTGCTCATTGGCGGAGGTCAGAACCTTAGTTGATAAGGCTCGCATAGCTTTGTCAATCTCCTTAGTTTCCATAGTTCCTCCAGTCATGGTGAGAATCTTACGCTTGTCCTCGCTGCTGAGACAACTTTGCCTGAGAAGGACAAATGCTTTGAAATCACTGACCTTGACCTTGTCCCCCAAATCATCAAAAGCTACATTCAGCCGATTTGTGAAAGACATCGTAGATTCATCACTCTTTTGCAGCACTTTGTACAGAGCACGTTCGAACTTCTCAAATGTCACCATTTCTGCACTCTCTTCCCAAGTCGCTAAGGCCTCAAGAAGAACTGAAACACCATTGTCGGCACTCGTCAACTTCTCTGCAGGGATATTGCGAACCTGATTCCATGCAGTTCCCTTGCACAGCATTGCTAGACGAGGTGCTAACATTCCTCGCTGACCTGGTGGGCAAACCCCATGCAAGAAGCGAACTTTCTGCGTGTACTCTCTCACATCGTCCGTTGAAGGATCGAAAGAAGGAAGCAGTGACCAGAGATTGTTCTTTGCCTCCTCACTAGAGGATGACCCAGGATCAGTTGCCATTGCACTACAGCTTTACGTGTTTGGCACCAAGGGCTTTCCCTCCCAAACACGAGCTACTCAGCTCCGCTACCAATGTGAATTAACTGAGGTGCCACCCAGTTAACTCCCACTGAAGGAAGCCAAGCGCCCCAATTATGTTCAACCAAGGGGGACCTACCCAAAATCCAACAACTTAGAGGAGGTTTTCCTCTTACCAAGAATCCGTTTCAGGGCTTACCCCAAGCCCAAGGTGTCCTCACCAAGTGCCCTCCTTTTGGCACCGCTACTGGCTCAAATCCGCTCCCACCTCTCCACTTGAGGGGAAAGGTTGCGCCGCACGTTCATGCTCAAGCTGATTCAAGGAGACATGCTTGAAGGAGCAAGCAACATCATGCAGGGATTTCACACATGGTACAACTACCCATAACTTGCAGTCATTCCTTTGGGTTGGTTGGGGATTGTGGCGCAATCCTGATCCATTTTGTGAGTGGAGGTGCCACGAATTCACCGGGTTTGTGGGGATATCTACATCAAACCTTTGCCATCAGATGTATATTGGATCTTGCAGTGTCAATGTTGCTTCTCCGTCCAATAGTATTCCGGAATGAGTCGGGGAAACTGGCGATCTGGTTCACTGGAGCCGCCCCTGATTCTGTGAGCAAGCCCGGCCAAGGAACCACAACGCCAACAGCTTCAAAGATGCTTCTCAACTCCATTTCCTGTCAGATGGGATTGAGCGAAAATGTCTTGGACCCGCTCAAACGGGCCCTTTCTGGTTATCAAAAAACGTCAGGGAAGGAAAACCTGTTTCCAACTCTTCCAAAAACTGGTTTTGTTTGCCATCGATTTTTAGAGTTGCAAAACCAACAGAGTCCCAGAGTTTCTTCTATTCAGAGTTGTTTATATTGAAGAAAGGCTATTTGGGCAACCGTCTTTGAATACTCCAAAGCTGCAGATAGAAAACTGCTGATTCAATATTCAGGTTGGAGATGATGTTATTCCACCCTACTATTGAAAATATAGATGAGTTTGAAAAATAAAAGTAAAATTGTTTTACAACTGCGGGCCAAACAAACCCATCCCTCGGCCGCGGAAGTCTGGCCAACAACCTATGGATCGCAGCCATTTTCAGCAACCTCTTCACTTTTCTTCCTGCACCGATGTTCCATTTCCTTTGCAGGATATGGCTATGCCATTGCCCCCAAATTGGCGGGTGCCAGCAGACTCAGGATTATCAAATGCTCCTGGGCAGGTAGAATTGGAGAAAATGCAGGCGATCGCCTTCACAAATGACGGAGACCCACTGCGGCCGATCATCGTGATCTCAGGTCTGCAATGAACGATTGGAACTTTGATAGAGCCAAATCTGGCAAAAATATGGATGTTCTCTCGAAATTTGGAACCCAACTCACGTTCCCATGTTTAATCCTCATTTTCCCCTCAGAAAAAAGGCACAATAAAACAAAAGTGCATACCGCGCATTGTGAGAGGTTTCCTAAAATGGGGGTACCCCCAAGTCATCCATAATTAGACAATGAAATAATGGAGGTTAACCCATGGTGACTTGGAGATCCGATTTGAAGCAGCCCCCTTTTGGTGGCAGATACAAACATCTTGTGTTGTCCCAAACCACATCGCGGCGCGACCACGACAAACCACCGGACCGTGGTGTGGACGCCGATTCCGCATTTTGCCCACCGAAGCCACCGATGCAAGTTCTCCCCAACTGGATGACTAGTAGCCATCCTGATGAAATAGACGATTTCAGAGTCCCCAATCAATCAGGTAGGTTAGCATCCCACTCATTTATATATATATATACATATACATATGTGTGTGTGTGTGTTTTTCAGTGAATATATACAGACATATCCATTGAGTATTGAATGTATTTATAGATATATACATATATATAAGTATATGTGCATAGTTGCACACATACACATTGAGTATATGCTTGTACATATACATAGTATATGCTTGTACATATACATTGAGTATGTGTGTACATACATGCATACATACATACATACATACATACATACATACATTCATACATACATACATACATACGTTGACTATACATATACATATACATATACATATACATATATATATATACATACATACATTGAGCTTGTAAATAGAAACATATATGTACACATTGAGTATATGTATATACACACACATTGAGTATGTATATATTTATAAATACACAGTGGGTATGTGTATATGTAAAACAAATACATTTACATTGAGTATGCACATACATGTATATATATATACATTTACATTGAGTATGTATGTATATGTATATATATATACATTCACATTGAATGTGTATATATATATATTCTTACACATATATATATATATATATAGATACATACATACATACATACATACATACATACATACATACATACATACATCTCAAAGCACAAGTTCACAAGCGCTACTGCTGCTGCCGCTCTATTCTCTTTTTCTCACCTTGCCAATGCGTTAAGTCTTCTCGTGTCACCTGTGCTACTCAGGTTTGCCTTTGGTCTGTCACATTGTGACACGTGCACAACCTCAGGTCAGGGTTAGCCCCCTGACCAGGCTGGTCTGGTCGCCCCAGACTGGAACCTGTTCCACAGGAATCACCCCACCAGACCGTGGCTAGTTAAAGAGCTGGTCACCCAGGACGTCCCCGAAAGGAGGGGTTGTGCACTCGCCTGGAACCTAGGCTACCCGAACCTAGGCGGGCGACTCCACAGGAGGCCGGCACATAGGGTTGGGTGGGTGGGGAAAGAAATTGAATGAATGCCAGTTTGGGTCAACTCCCACTTGAGCCAAAATGTTGGCATTCATTATTAGCTTAAAGATGATACATGCACACCCAAAGCCTGCCAAGCTCAATGCATGAGTATATTGAGTGTATCTAATATATGTGTACATTGAATAATACACATTGCCCAATCAATAGGGCTCGAATGGCTTACTTGGAACATGTCTTGGCCTGGATATACACTGCTTTCATCGGTGGCTTCCACACGGTCAAAAAAAGACGCACAGAGCGCTGTCTTGGAGCAAGTCTCACATGGAGAAACTCGGGGCGAACATGAAGATCAACAACATAAACAACAAAGCCATGGGCACCCAGCATGAAAATACTGAAATCGATGTTCAAAGAACAACCTAAGACCATGGCAACTATAGCACTGAGCACCTACATGGTTTTCTGTCACAGGGGTTGCCCCAAAAATCATTCCCCTGGACTTTTGTAGGAATTTCGACGCTTCAATTTTTGGATGGGTCCTTTGCTGATGATTTACCAGCGAGGACCCTGCCAGTTTTTAGAAGTATTCCGAAGTGGCCAGCTATTCAACGAAGACACCGCAAGACCACAAAGTCGTGAAACCCAAACACTGATGGATTTTTATCTAAGTGTATTGCATACATGTAGCCATGTATGTATATATATATATATGTATATTTAGAGGCTATAAACATCCTTGCAAAACTTGATCAAAACCGGGGCTTGACCAACTCTGGAGGCTCACAAACTCATGCTATGTAGATGTGCTAGTCACATCCACCGGCCAACTCTCAGCAATCCTTTGGGCTCCAGAGAACTGGTGGTCACTTGGGATATATATAGATCATCCCATGGATAGGCGACAAATAGAAAATAAATCGTTATATCGTGAATATCGTGTCCGAGATTTCAAAGCTACTTGTATCATCTTGTATGATCTGGTATCATCTTGGATCATCTTGTATCAAATGTATCCATTTGATGTTCTAGGGTACATTGCACCTCGAAGTTTCCAGGGCCTTCTTTGGTTCAAAGGGTGCAATCCATGTTAAAGAACCTAAATCCTGTATCAGGCACAAGCTGTTGGGGAGGTTATATACCAAGTTTCCCGCAAAAAGGGATGTTTGAAGCCAACCAAAGCTGCAATTTCTATGAAGGCTGGGCTCCCAACTCCGCTTACTTCCCCAACTCCACCACTTTCTCCACCAAGAGACCACACGTCTTTCAACTTCGCAAGGATCAGTGCGCGGAGGTAGTTGTCTTGGGCGGCCAATTGCTGGAGTTCCCTTTGACGCTCAGGCTCCTGAGACAACTCTCGAAGCAACGAATCCCAACATGGTCGATTCTACGCCACCAGCAACAAAACACGACGGACTTTGCCACATGCAAAAGATGCAAAAGCATATTCCTGGCTGCAAACTCTTCCCCATTTTTGTTTTTTCGCACCTGGAACTCCAAAGCGCGTTCGACCATGTCTTTGTAGCTCTTCCGCAGGAATTTCCGTGGCCGCCCCTTCTTCAACGCACGGTGTACATGACAGAGGGCACATGCTGCATGACATCCACCATGGCTCACGAAGTACACGCAAGGTTCGCAGCCCTGAATCGTGCACACCTGCCGAGCTGCACGCAAAACTTGAGAAACGTTGATAAACTTAACCCAACAAGTTGAATTGTGTTCAACCTTCAAATCTCATGGTCACAGTGTTTCATGGATGCGAATTATGGGTCAAAAGCGACTTTGAGAACTGCTGAATGTTCATTGCCTTTCCAGTTCCACATGTTTCCTGGCTGGTGGTTTCGACATGTTAAAACCCTGAAAATGTCGAAAGTCAGTTGGGATTATCATACAGAGTAGGATTGAAAATAAAAGATATTTTAAGGGAAAAGCCTGGATTTGTTTGTTTCGCATGGTTTCCTACAGTATGTCTGAGTCAATCGGTTGCAACCATCATGATTTTTGATGATTTATGATGATGATTTACAGATGAATTATGTGATGAAAATGATGATTTACGATGATGTACGATGATTTATGATGATTTATGATGATTTGTGATGATTTATGATGATTTGTGATGATTTATGATGATTTATGATGATTTATAGATTTATAGGTGATAATGATTAAAGTGATTACTCACCTATTCAAAAAAATGGTGATGTTCCATCGATTTTGCTTCCACACCTCGCCCATGGGCGAGGTGGACATCTCTGGCTTCGCTTCCGCTTCCGATTCTTCTGACTCCTGCCCCGCTTCCAACATGTTTCGTAGGTCAGCAACTAGGCAGTGAATCTGGAAAGTTGTTGGCATTTTGGCAGATCACAAAGAATGACCATCCAATTTTTGGTCATCCGGCTTCAGTTTTTGCTGAAACCCCGGATTGATAAACCTTGACTACAAGAATTGAGGGCTTATCACATAGTTGTCCAAATGAATCTACATGACAATTCAAATTGGTCCCCCATGAATAAACTGGGCAGCTCCTGAGGCTCTGCAGGTCCGGCAGGGCCCTGGCACGGTAGCTTTGCCACGTCCAAAGGCTCGTCTCCAACGGACCAACTCTGGCGTCGAGGACGGGGCTCCTGGAGCAATGCTGCGGCAGTGGAAGGTATGTCCATGGCCCTGCAGACTTTTCATGGGAATATGAACCAGTGGGTTTGGGGATAGACAGATGTATATATACATATATATATATACATATCATCATCTATCTAATATTATATATTTCATTTCTGCACAAACAAATGTGCCGTAGATGGGTACAGCTAGTTGTGGAATGTCCAAGAATTGTGGACCCCCAAACCAATTTTGTTCCCCTCCACCACAAAAGAGTCATCCCGGAAAATCCCACACTGGCGGCGGCGGCGGCGGCGGTATCTTGCTTGGGAAATGGTGCAAAAGTCAAGCCAAAATATGTGCTCATACAGCTTCAAAGTTCAAAGGTCTTCATGTGAAACCTAGCAGCAAACAGAGCCATGAACCTCAACACAAAGATGAGACAGAAGCCTATCATACTACCAGTGTCGGTTGATGGTGCTAGTGACCTTGGTCTGCGTCCTCATTCTCCTCAGCAATGCGAAGCTCGATGAAAGTGTTCTTCACCGTGATCCTGAGAACAGGGACTGGGTGAGTTGGTGAGTCAGCCACTTGAAACTTGTCGAAATCCTGTCTGCAGGTGAGTGCGGCTTCCAAATCGTCCAAGTTGTGGATACCTGTTGACGAATTGCAGAAACAGATGATGACAAATGGCCTTGAGAGTCGGAGATCTGCCCGCCAACATTTCAGCTTTAGACCGCTTGTTAATTGGATTATCGCCTTCGTAAGTCAAAATGTGTTCCAGGAATGCAAGCTCAAACTCCAACCGAGAATCTCATACGTTTTCAAGGGATCCATTGCCGGCTGCACCATTGCGCAGTTGTCGCTCCCCGTGTCTCAACACAGTCGTGTCTCACGGCTTTGGCAAATGGCTGCTGGCAAGGACTGCAACAAAGGCAACCAGCCGATGCACAAGAATCTGAAGCAGGAGCATGCAGAGACAAGGCCCTTGACCTACTTTCTGGCGCTTTTTGTTGCGCTTTGATTTGTTGAAAGTATGGGCCTAAAGCTTTCATTGGAGTTCCAGGTCCATTGCACCTCCTCCGGTGCCTACAAACCACCAAAGTAGCTCACAATATGGGGCATCGTTGGTCTCTACCTGACCATTCAATTACACATCCTCATCATCGTTGATTCACATCGGTATTGCCAAAATCCTGGAATGATCAGGCCCGTTGCGGGCCGGTTGGAAGTCCCAACCATCAACCACCGACCCATCAACCGACCATCATTTTGGGCAATGACCATGCTTCGTTGCTTTGCCTACCCCTAACATAGGTATGTGCTCAGCATCCACCAACTGTCCCTCCTTGGAGGATCATCCCCAGAATCGTAGCTAGTCAGTAGCCACAGTTATGAGTTGCAGCCCACCTACAGATCTGATATCTTTTTGAGGTTACTACAACCCTTTACAATCCCTGGCGCATGCCCCGCCTTGAAACTTCCCAGCCGCTGCAGCAGCTTCCAAACCTCTTCCAGCGGCACCAGGCCGTTCTCATCTGGCACCAGACCTCGCAGGCCCGGCTCAGAGGTCTTGCGCAGCCTGGCCGATGTCAAGTTCCGGGCTGGTTCCGGCATGGTTTCAGGGATTCCGGTTTGGGTTCAGTTGGGGGTTCCGGGATGGATCTGCCAACGCCTGGGTTGAGGTTTGATATGTGTTCACTGGCTGCTAGTTGAGGATAGCGCTTTGGCTTTTTTTTACGACCCAGTTTTAAAATGACGGGAAAAAAGCCTGTCGTCCTCCATCTTTTAAAAAAAAACACGAAATGACCCATACTATCCCATATCTAGTACTGGACCGCCTAAAAATTATGGGATGGTTGGCCAAGAAATCAGGTCCACATGTTGCTTGGAGCACTTCCAATCAGTCGCAACTTCTTAGGGCCCATCTTCTTAGATAGTGAATATCAATATCTTGGCGGTCCGTTCCTGCCTCAAAAAAGCTGCGCGGCTGCGTTGGACAGCCAAAGCTGTTCGGGCCACTTTGTCCATGGCCCACGTCTCAGCTGTGCATTCTGGGGTGGATTTGCTGCGGAATCTTGGGCCCCAAAAATGATGGGATTTTGGTGCATGTGGTCCGTGGTCCACTAGGATGATCATCCTTTGCGGAAACTAAAGCGCTCTCGTCATCCTGGCAATCAATGGTGTCAATGTGTCGATATACATAGTATAGGCCGAGTGTTCTCAGCTTCGACTTGAGTCCCAAAGGTACCCAAAAGCTAAGCAGGGGGTAGGGGCAAGGTGGTATTGGAAAAGCCATTCGGAACAAGTAATCCTAAGCGAGATACATGGGTGAACAGCGTCAACCAAATGGCTGCAGAATGCTGCGAGGCCGACGGGCACTATGTTGCAGGGTTGTCCACCTTAACCCATTGGGGGTTGCTAAACCACCAATTTCTTGGGATACATGTGGTGGGGTGCCCTTTTGCAGAGAAGAAACTGGGAGAGTCCAAGAAACCTTCGCAGAGACATCTAGCTGACCGTTTTGGGAGACCGAGATGGATAGTCACAAACACCTTTGGGACAATCAGAATCCTGGGAGCATACATCAGGGTGCCAGAGTTTTGACCCGTACACCAGTCCCACTTCAATCTTCTTGTTCTGAAAATTCACAGAAACTCCAGATATGCAACCGGATGCTTGAAGTCACTGTTCCATCTTTTCTATCAGCACGAGTGAAGATTTTCAAGATACTGGTGTTTCTCAAAATAGTGGTACTCCAAGTCACCTCATTCGTTTGTCTTAAAATCACCAACAATAATAAATTAGATGCTAATTTGGGATCCCTCCATTTTTGGAACCCAACCGTACGGGCTTGTCTGCAAATTGGGGTACTCCTAAAGTCACTCGTCAATCATGATTTTCTCTTTGATTTGTGATGTTTTTCGGTATTCCCGCATTTTGAGACAAACCATATGGTTCCAAGAGATCGCCAGTGCTGCCCGTGTTAAGGCTACTCTCAGCTTCACTGGAAGGTCGAGGGGAAATCAGCGGTCCTTGGCACGGAACAACTTGCAACAGCCACCATTTGATCGAGTTTTCAAGAGCTCGGGAGATCCGCTTGGAAAAAATGCCAATAAACCCGCTAGATTTGGGGTACACCATGTGCGGAGAATCCCAGCTTGACACTGGTTGCATCTATCATACTAGGGTGATAGAAGCGTGAGCAGCGTCTGGAAGTTTCAAAGGTGAACATGGGCTTGCCATCTGCCTTACCTGGATCTCCCATAGCTGGCCCAGCTGCAACAGCTATTTTGACGCCGCAGAAAACAAAGTAGTGGATGCACAACTTCTGTCAAATTCGTTGAACTGGAATTACCTCCAATCCAGGGACTACGCCCATATCCTTGATTTTGTTCAAGGGATGGGTTTCCCCAACGACATGCGTGAGACGAGATCATCAACCTGAAACGCGCATTCAGTACTTCCCTGTGAAATCCCCACGTTAGCTCCATAGAATGGTCGCTTCTATGCCCGATGACAGCACTTTCTGCTGGTCAAATCTCCATCGTAGTTGATGAAATTCACATGTTTTTGCTGGTTGCATCACTTAAATCCCCATTGTTTGATTCTGAAATCTCTTTTTGATCGTTAAATCAGTGAATTCCCCATGTGTTGATTCTGAAATCCCCAACTTTTTTGCCAGGCATCAGCGGTCCCGCCAGACACGCAAACGCTGCGATCCTGCTTGGGATGTGGGTTAGGCTACCAAAATCGAGCTGAAAACCTATGATTGTTATCGGAGGATGGGGGATGAAGGATCTTCCAAAATACCAGCTCCAAACTGATGATGTGAAAAGCAGAAGATTCATCAGATTCTGACCCGAGACAGATGTCCATGGTGCTCAGGTGGAACAAACAAAAAAATAACGTTGTCCTCTCACCATTGGATTCTCAAGAATTGTCGCAAAAATCATTCAATCCTTCTCATAGATGGGAATGCGTCAAACTTGGGTATACCCCAAGCATGTCATAGTTGATACTATTGACTAATCATCGCTAAAAGAAACTCTCAGCAGCTCCTTGTCGCCTCATTGAATAGTGAATATAGATATCCATAACTCCAAACCACTCCCTCTAAAGCACTGGATAGTTTGGGTGTAAAGTTTCGCCCCATACAATGATGGTCCCAACAAACAAATTGGGATTCCAGCAGTGATGCAACTGGCGGTCCCGCAGAGGTAGATCCCACCCAGCCATTTCCGATGCCTTGCGGGTGGCAAAACGTCCATTGAAACGGACTGCGTCTTGGCGAATGAAGATTTACCAAAAGTATGGAGGGAAAAGGAAAAAAATGAAAAGAAAATAAGATCAACTACAATCTTTCACGCTCATCCTGCAAAAAAAGAGACCACAAGGCCAGTACATGGCAAGAAACAGGTCGTGTGAGTGGACTTTCTATGGGATGACAGATGCGCAATCCACGGACTGTGAGTTTTATTAGTGGCCAGCCCCAGCATTCAGCATGTAATCAATGTAATCAATGTAATCATCACAGCATACTGCAACATACCATCAATGCCATCACACAAACTTTCAGCATAAATGCAACACAGCAAACTACCACATGAATATATACACAACTAGCATACAAATCAACTCAGAAGCATACATATAGATCCCCAACATAGATTCTAGCAGAAGCACAGCAACCAAAGAATAGAACAATCTCGAAAGAAAATAACAACATACAATCCAAAATCAAGCACTATGAAGTTTGTGGATTTCAAGTCCTTTAAAGTTGTCTGGTCCAACTGCTTTCCTGGATTTGTGTAGTTCTCGAAGTTTGAGATGTTCTATTATTGGTATTCATTCATTACCATATAAAATATATCTATTCTTCAATTGTCCGTTTTCCTTGCAAATATGCTGTTTGATGTTTCAATGTATGGACGCTCATTGCTCAACTTTACACTGTCGAATATCGCATAATTTTCTTTTTGAGAATAAACTGTTTGACAGGCAGTCCTTATCTATGTCCAGACACTTTATACATAGACTTGTCAGCTATACAACGGTATGGGTCAAAGTGATCAACCATTCAAAGTTGATGGTCTAAGACAGAGCATGACCCATAACTTGCGCGTCCTTACAGGTACCCATGTCCATCCCAGGAATTGTCAGAGGTTTACAACTCAAAAGAATGTCCCATGAATCGAGGGGATATTCTAATCATCTGACTGGGGTACAATATGAGCAGTGTTCAAAACCCGAAATGTCAGTCCATTGTACTGCTTGGCTAAGAATGGGATTCCCATGTCATGCATAATGATAATCCCCAATACATAAAGGGTAGGTGAATAACCCCCGAACTAATCATCAACCAACAGACGTGTCGCAGCCACTGCTCAAAGGCTACCCACAATGTCACGCTTCCTGGGTCCCGCAGCTCATACAACGGATCGCTGCTGGAGAAAAGGAAGGCGATGTCGGGAAAGCCCTGTGCCGACCCAAGGCGCCAAGAAGGTGGTCATCCCGCCGTTGATAAATTGGACAGTAAGAACTGGGGCAAATGCAAGTATACTCATATAGAGAGAGAGAGAGATAGATGTATGTATCTATACATATATACATATATACATGCATGCATCCATACATCCATACATACATACACATACATATACATATACATATAATACATGTACACATATACATACATACATCCATCCATACATACATACATACATACATGCATGCATGCATACATACATACATAACGTGACATGACGTGACATGACATGACATGACATCACATGACGTGACATGACATGACATAACATACCAGTAGTACCGGACAAGGCGGTGGCGGAAGTTTCAGGAATAGCGCACTATAGGAGAGGTGAGTTGTTGTGAGTCATGGATGGCAGAGCAGATCCACTGATGGAGCAAAAGGNGGTTGGAGCGTCGGCCTATCTATCTGTCTATCTATCTGGCTGCCTAACTAACTGACTAACTGACGAACTGACTAACTGACTAACTGACTAAGTAACTAACTAACAACCTAACTAACAAACAAACTAACTGACTCACTGACTAACTGACTAACTGACGAACTGACTAACTGACTAACTGACTAACTGACTAAGTAACTAAGTCACTAACTAACTAACTAGCTGACTAACTGACTCACTGACTCACTGACTCACTGACTAACTGACTAACTGACTAACTGACTCACTGACTCACTGACTCACTGACTAACTGACTAATTGACGAACTGACTAACTGACTAACTGACTCAGTAACTAAGTCACTAACTAACTAACTGAAGAACTGACTAACTGAGTAACTGACTAGCTAACTAACTAACTAGCTGACTAACTGACTCACTGACTAACTNTTTGACTTCCAAATGTGCTTGGCGCCACAACGGCGTGCACTTTTTCGACATCGGATGGCCATCGAATCGTCAAAAAGTGCTCCGAGACCCTCACGTTTTCACGATTTTCACTTCCAAATGTGCTTCGCGCCACAGCGCCGTGCACTTTTTCGACATCTCAACTTCCAAAAAGCGCTCCGAGGCTGACAGTTTTTAACACTTTTTACTTCCAAATGTGCTTCGCGCCACAGCGCCGTGCACTTTTTCCACATCTCAACTTCCAAAAGCGCTCCGAAGCTGACANGTGCTTCGCGCCACAGCGCCGTGCACTTTTTCCACATCTCAACTTCCAAAAGCGCTCCGAAGCTGACAGTTTTTAACACTTTTTACTTCCAAATGTGCTTCGCGCCACAGCGCCGTGCACTTTTCCCACATCTCAACTTCCAAAAGTGCCCCGGAGCTGACAGTTTTTAAACACTTTTTACTTCCAAGTGTGCTTCGCGCCACAGCTCCGTGCACTTTTTCCACATCGAAACTTCCAAAAGTGGTCCGAGGCCGTCAGTTTTTAACACTTTTTACTTCCAAATGTGCTTCGCGCTACAACGACGTGCAATTTTTCATCTCTCATCTGCCGAGATGTCTCCGCACCCGCCGCTTTAGCGAGCCTACTTTTCGACCCTCCGGAGCCACAAAACATTGGAAAAACACAGTGTTTCGCGACTTTCCTACCTTTTCGCGCACCTGTATCTCTTCTCTTCTGACTTCATTCATCGTCTGACTTTCTTCATGGCTGTGCTTTTCCATCTGTCCATATTGTCGGAAGGTTTAGCTTCTAAACTTCCTTCGAACATAACATAGATTACATACATTACATGCATTACATACATTACATACATTACATACATTACATACATTACATACATTACATACATTACACATACACTACACATACAGTACATTTACATTACACATACATTACATACATTACACATACATTACATACATTACATACGTTACATACATTACATTACATTGCATTGCATTGCATTACATTACATTACATTACATTACATTTTTGAACCAATTGCCAAATCGAGATATAGCTTTCAGGACGATTTGAATGTCCTGCAAACGCTTCCTGACATGAAGGGGGCACCCGTGGAAAATGAGTTGCATCAGTTCATTTCCTTTTCTTAGCGTGCTGGAGTGCTCGAGAGGCCGACAGTGTGCAGGGCAGGAAAATTACATTACATTACATTGCATTGCATTGCATTACAGTAATTACATCATATACATATATATATATATATATACAGTTATATACATACATAATATGGATATACACACACACATACATGAATTTATCCATCTAATCCGATCCAATCTAATCTAACTTAACCTAATCTAATCTGATCTAGGGGCAGACTAAACCACGGCACAACTCAAGACGGTTGCACAGCCACTGCGTTGGATGCCCCTGTTTCAGCTATTTTCATTGGTATCACTTAACCAACAGATAACCCCCATAAGTCGTTATGGGGCCTCTATAACTATGGTGAAATATATCCGCATCAGTATCCACATCAGAGTTGCGCTTACTACAGCCTGATCCTGATAGAATCAGTCATTCACATCTTTGTCCTATCATGTCCTACGCCCTTGTTCCACTTGCAAACCTCAAAAAACACTGAAATGTTCGCCCAGACTTCGCACCTGGTGATTGCAAAAGGTGTGAGCCATGATCACCGCAATCAGAGAGCCAGTCCTGTCGAAAAAAAACACAAGCTTTGTTTTAGGCACTGCAGTTCAAGTGCCAAATGCCGCCCCCATCCGCCCTGTCCTGATCAGCAGGAAGTTGGAATACATCCCAAATAGAGATGTGTAGAAGACCTACCATGGATTCTTAGGATATCTTGGGATCTTGTGAATGCCATGAGGTAATAGAGTAGTAAACGTAGTAACCAGGAGGCCGGTTTTTTGGAAGAACACGCCCCACGGATGTGTAACTGGTGGGGTTGGAGCTTCCAGCTCACAAATCCATCAATGAAAAGTCTGCCCACTGAAGCCATTCCGGAGCACCTGGAAGAGCACCTCAGCTTGGAGTGTCAGCAGTGGTCCCATCATGGCACCCACCCAAATTTTGGGGCTACCTGCGAACCAGAAATGGCGATTTCTCTTATCTCTAGGGCCTGAAATTTGCCAACTGTTAAGGGAGCTGATCCGTTTCTGAACCCACGCCCCATAAGTGTGCTGATGCCAACTTCTTGCATACCCAGTTGATGCAGGAGAACTAGCCTCTGTTCAAATTTGACATTGGAAAATCCCCTGTGTTGTTTGGATTATGGTGGCAAAAATCACTGGAAAATCACCTACAAATCAGGCATAGATTCCATAGATGCCACGGGCTTCCCGCACCTGCAGCAAAGCTTGCTTCTTGCTCCTGGTCCTGTGCATGGTCCCAGCTCCACAGAAATGAAGTTGTCCGAATATGTTGGGTGAACCCCAAAATCCTGCAGTTTTGAAAATGAGTTTCCCCTTAAAATGGCCTGGAAATGAGATGCACACCTGACAAATGGTGGCGTTTCTAGGTATGAAAGCAGCATCTCCAGAGACCCCGAACCTGATTTTGGGTCATCCTTACCCTGGACCTGGCTGGATGGCCCTGCAATGTCTCCTGGGTCTGGGTCTGTCCCAATTTGGGGCAATTAGTTTCTTTCCTACCAGAATAGCCTACAAAAAAGGGTGCATCAGGGGGTGGCTCCCAAACGGGGCGCTGATGAAAGGGCGCTCCTCCTCACATGTTCAATGAAGTGATGTGTATGGGCCAGGGCCTGAGAATCCAGGGATCGACATCCACAACCAACTGGATCCACTAAAGATGGCAGGGACAAAAATACGCCGGGACTTTTGGATATTCAACCCCCAATTAATCAATGGTCCCAGATTGACCCCCAGATCCTCCCAGCCACCAGCAAAATCAAACCTGTCTTCGCCATTAAAATCTCAGCTTCCTGCGAAGCAGAAGGGGCTGCAGAAGATGATGGTCTTGGTTGGTATGGAAGCAGAGACCTCAGATGGCTTCGGCCGTGATGGCCTGGACACTTTCTCACCCGGCCTCCAGCTGAACAGCTCAGCTTCATTGAATGAATAGAATGAATAGTCTCTAGATTCTGTAGTGATTCTAAGTCTACCATAGGTAACCATAGGATGATTCTCCCCACTAGTCCTCATTTACTGTGAGGTCGTCCTGGTGAGGTAGATGTCTCTTGTCTGGTGTTCCACGGTCCGTCCCTGTGTTTTATGAACCCCAATCCAGGTGCTTCCACAAGACTGTGCAGCCCAAAACAGCAAGGTTACCCTCCGTTGTGGGCCCATCAACACCCTGCCAAGGGCCCGAACCCAGAGGCGCACCAAGCAAGCTCGAAAGACCAGTTCCTGGATACGTTCACCGGGTCAACCTGTCTGGAATTTGAATTCTAGCAGGAAAAAATAATGTTTGAAAAACCATGTTGGACACCCTCTCCGGGCAGGTGAAAACTGGTGAAAACGACCCAGCCAGCACGGACGTTTTGGACACGGGCAATCCTTCATTGCGGAAAGTCCAGGCTGAAAATGTGGCCTCAATACGGCCTCCATACACAACAACCGTCAGAATCGTGGCAGCTCATGCCTTGGTGACAGTTTGGCGCAGGACCTGTCACCATGGCTCATCGCGGGTCACAAATCTGTGTTGCAAATTTTCATCCAGGAGTAGCACAGCCCCTTGGTTTTCGAACACGTCTCCGCAGTATTTGGAAGCTGTGAACACCTGTAGAAGCCGATCTTTATACGACGCATGAACCTCTTGCATGACACGTGGTGAACAGCAAATCCTCTCCAAACGATTCTCTCGCAGAAACTCGTCTACAACGTCTGGGCCAAAGGCCCATTCAAGGGCTTTGTCAGGGGCTTCCCACCCCTGGACGTCAGCTTCAAAATAGGACCAGCACAAATCGCAAAGGAGCCCATGATGTGGTACATGCACAATCTTCCGTAACTCATCAATGCTCTGCAACTCCGGGGACAAACCTGATGGAACAAATAAAATGCGTTCCCAAACTAAAGCGCAAAATGGCATAGAGTTGAAGACCTCAACAAAACCTTTCCAAAGGTTGAGGCTGAATTTTCTCCTGCATTCATCAAAAAACCATAGATCCTTGAGATACTGCTATTTTCGTTCTTTCCGCGCAGCAAGTGCATTCTCTCTGGATACTTTTTCTTGTACAAGAGCAGAAGAGTCAAAGTATCCACTGTTGACACAGCTACCCAAAAAGAGGTATTGAGATGCAGGAGGCTCACCAAAGGTATCAAAAATGTAGTTCAATTGGTCGGCGCATCCCATCAAATGCCCACCAATTACTAATGGTGGTTCCAGTTCCAACAAAGACGGTTCGTTGAGGAAAATGTCCTTCATCATAGCGCAAAGAATTTTGATGTCATCCTCTTCTCTCATGCTCCCTTTGGCACGCAGTGTTTCAATGTGCATGTCAACATCAAGGCTCTTCAATACAAGAGTCACGGCAGCTTTTCCTTTCAGTCCATATTCCCTCAGCTTCGTTTTGTCATTCAGAGCCACGTCTTCATAAGACAGTTTCTGTAACGCAACTAAATGTCCTAAGCGAGTGGTTATTTCATGTTTCAGATCCATCACAGTGCGATCAGATGGAAGTCTCTCTACCAAGAGCTCCTCGCCAGCCAAATTCAGCACCGTGATTTCAATGTCACCTTCGGCACCTTCGGCACCTTCGGTCTCAGGGTTGACACCCGCAGAATCCGGAAGTGGTGCAGCCAAAGCCAGACGAGCTTGGAAACAACCCATTAAGAACGGTGGAAAATCTTTGAAAGTCTGTTTCCACTGGGTTCTCTTTTGGATGATTTTACTGCCAGGTTTATTGATTGTTATACTTCCGGCACTGCAAATGTCTTGTTTGTTGTGCTTGTTATGCTCGCCTCCTGATACTCTGCTGGTTTCCATTTATAGTTTTTTTTTCGGTTTGTAGTAGGTCTTTGCTGGGATGAAGCGGGAGTTGAGCCACAACAATGGCACAGTTCGAACGACTCTTGAATGTTTTTCTATCCACGGTCGCTGCTGGCCAGTATGCACATCTTGGACTTTATTTTTGTTTGCTACTGTACAAACCAAAGATGGTGGGCCATTTGTATCTGATCCGTCTCTAACCTCGACTCAAGGAATCAATTGTTTTCCGTCTGACTTGTCGAATTGCAACAGTTTTCTTTCGCAAAAGCGCTACCCGCTTTCAAACTGGAAGCTTCACTGAGCAGATCAAGTCCGAGAGACCTCGGCCCCGATTGTCCCGGTCCCGTCCTCGGTGATGGGTGCAAGAACCAAGTTCCGCATTAGCACCCAAAAGCCTGAGATCAGAATCACCAATAAAATTCACAAAATGTACTTCAATAGCTGAATCGCTGAAAAAAACCGGTCTTTTGTGGGTCTACCTGAACCCCACTCTCGGTCCGGGTGTTCAATGTAATTTGCTCACGTCCCAAAACTTGGTCGCTTTACAACGTATTTCATAGACTCATACTTCGTTTCATAGATATAGATACATAGGCATCTATCACTTGATGTATATATGTGCATGTGTGAATTCCATGGCATGAAACTGCTGCGTTCAGCTTCGATTGTTTCCAACAAAGGGGGCTGCAACACATCTCCGATGTGCCATTGATCTAACTTGGCTCAAGGCCAATGTCAGCGAGATAGGGGAAAATCTCGAGCGCAGCGATCGGGTCTGGCTTGGTGTGGGATAGGATTTGTTTTAGGTATTTGGTTGTGATTCCATCTGCCGTCGGGGACAACATTGGATCCATGTCGCATCCTGGTTCAACATTCTACTTTCTGGAGATCCGTTACCAGTGGGATGGGCGCTAACCCAGCTACACTGGTAGCGGAGCCTACAGGCTGGTGCTGCCAGCACCGCATGGTCACAAGTCCGTCAGCTAAATCCAGAGAAGTTGACACACTCTTTGAACGTGCGTTAGTGCAAAGGTCAGTGAAGCCTCTCACAGTGTCCTCTTGGTCTTCAAGCAGCATGTGATGAGATAGGAGAAAATGTAGGCATTCGTGATGCTGAGACAATCAGGTCTGTCTTCGGAGGACAAAAAAGAAAATTCTGACGATGACCACGGACAGATGGAGTTGTCCAAGGTGGATCAGGCCATAAGGTCGTTGTCCGCAGGTGTTCTTCTAAGGTGTGGAGAAACGAAAAAGAAGATATATCCAATCATATCTTCCGACGTTGAGGAGCCTCCTGCTCCAGCCGATGAGAACCCGCCGGTTCAGAGTGCCTATGCAGCCGTCCAGGAAGAAGAAGATGTTCTGACCACAGAGCATCTTGAGTACTTAGTGTGGCAAGGAGATGAGGATGCGAACACAGCGCAACAGTTTGAGAAGGATTTCGAAGAAAATGATGTAGGAAATTCCTGATTTGCAACAAGCCCTTGCGTCATACCAAGAAGCCAGGCAGCAAATCACCCCTGAGCCTCCAATGATGGTTGACGTGCCCAGCTGGACTCCGATAAGTGCAGCCATGTCAGACCCCAAATTCCAAGCTTTGACATCAGGCCAACAGGCCATGATAAAGAAGATACATAATAAGTTGGGCCAGCCCACAGCTGAAAGATTGTCTTTGCACTTGAAGGAATCCAAAGGGCATCCGCACCTCTTGGAAGGCGCTGCTGAATAAGTGTCTGTCCGTCATGTGCTGAATGACATCCACCAAGTAAGACCACTCCTTCAGCAAAGTAACTGTCAGCTCAGCACAGAATATTGATCATGGCAGGTACTCCAAGATTAGCCAAAAAATGAGACCACTGACTTTTCTACAATGGTATGGCATACGAAACAAATAGGCAGGGTAGTTCGTTCCACTTTGAGCGCAGAGTCTTTTGCCATTTCCAGTTCACTTGACATTTAACATGGATCAGATTCATGTGGGGATACATCAAAGATCCCTCCTTCGCTTGGCTTAAACCTGAATTATAGGACCGGATAACCCCACATGTCAACTTCTTCCAGTACACACCAACAGAAGTGGAAAGAGCAGACGACACCAATAGAAGAGAGGAAAGGGAAGTGTGCAAAGGTTGTGCATGATAGAAGTGTGTGCCTGTGCGGATATGTATATGTATGTGTGGGAGTGTGCGTGTATGTATGCGTGGGTTGGTGTTGGGTGCGTCGTGTGCGTCGTGTGCGTCGTGTGTGTTGAGGCGTGTGTTATGTTCTTAGCGTGGGTTGTATGTCTCAAGTGTATTATGTGTGTATGTTGTGTGCGTATGCGTGTGTGTGTTGCCTGTGTGTGTTGTGCATG
>BGPT01003848.1:1720-12276 GCA_003297045.1 Symbiodinium sp. clade C Y103
CTTAAGGGCTAGGGGCCACATCTAACATCACATTTTTGCTGTATACGGCTGGTATACGGCTCACATAGCTTAAGGGCTAGGGGCCACATCTAACATCACGTTTTCGCTGTATACGGCTGGTATACGGCTCACATAGCTTAAGGGCTAGGGGCCACATCTAACATCACGTTTTCGCTGTATACGGCTGGTATACGGCTCACATAGCTTAAGGGCTAGGGGCCACATCTAACATCACATTTTTCCTGCATACGGCTGGTATACGGCTCACATAGCTTAAGGGCTCGGGGCCACGTCTAACATCACATTTTTGCTGTATACGGCTGGTATACGGCTCACATAGCTTGAGGGCCCACATAGCTTAAGGGCTAGGGGCATATCTAACATCACATTTTTGCTGTATACGGCTGGTATACGGCTCACATAGCTTAAGGGCTACGGGCCACATCTAACATCACATTTTTGCTGTATACGGCTGGCATACGGCTCACATAGCTTAAGCGCTAGGGGCCACATCTAACATCACATTTTTGCTGCATACGGCTGGTATACGTCTCGCATAGCTTAAGGGCTAGGGGCCATATCTAACATCTGGTATACGGCTCCAATAGCTTAAGGGCTAGGGGCCACATCTAACATCACATTTTTGCTGTATACGGCTGGTATACGGCTATGGTCCTCCACGAGCAATATCTACGTCGTTGACGAGGTACTCCCCTCCATCGGCCCCGTCCCCGATTTCATTCATGTAGGTTGGGTATGAGTATTCACACGTCTCAATCTCCTCAGTGGTCATCTGCGTAGGCCTAGTCCATCTCCTCTTCCGTGGGAATGAGGTCTTGGGCAACTTGTCCTTGCGACCACGTGATGGTGATGACTTCGTCGTCTTTTCTGACCTCGGAGGTGGTGACTTGGATCCCTTCTCCAAGTTGGTCTTGATCAAGTTCAGTGATATGGCCATCTGCACTTTCCCTGGCTCTTGGCATTCTTCGATCTGATGTGCACCTCCACAGACAAAGCAAAAGTTGGTTGATCCGGCGCCATCAACTAGGCCTTCAAATTGCTCAAACAATCCTCGAATGCCCATCCTGCGCCTCTTCGCTTCTTTTCTGAGGTCCATCATCATCATCCTGCCCCTCATCATCACCCCCCATGTCCGCATCACCTTCTTCACAGGGCTTGTCCTCATCTTCCATCTCTTCATCATCATCGCAGGGTTCGGTCGGGGCTTCCTCCGCCGTGGGCATGAAGTCACCCTCTTCCTCCTCCTCATCAGACGAGATCTCGATGGGCAAGTCATCCTTCTTCTTTGGTGGATTGGGCATTCTGGTGATTGAGTGAGTTGCAAGTAAGCCAAACACACCAGCATCATTCAGCACCTGATTGACCTCTTGAACTTCAATTGTTGGAACGTGAGCTTTCTTTGATCTGCTTCTTTTGGAATTGCTGGCGGTTGCTGGTCTGCATGAATTGGTGAACATCCAAAATGAGTCTTCAATGCCAGAAAGGCATGCTGCCGGATCGTCCCCCCATCCTGAGAACAGCATTGGGAACTGAACCGCAAGCTCAAACATGCCCAGCCAGAACTCCATGACGTCACCCACATATTCGGCCGAAGGATGGCTTCCAAAGATGTTGAAAAACTCTTCATTCGACAACACTGTCTTGACATAGTCATGATATGCTACATTGCCTCCATCCCAAGTCAAGCGGTAGAACCATCGAGTTGAAGCCGCATTCCGCTCATCAAGGTCTACGATGGACTCCTTCTGCACAGCAAATTGTCCCAGCAGGCTCCTCTTGCATTTGCCCTTGATCATCTTCACAGGCAATCTGATTGCACCCCTATGGGATACTTGCTTCAGCACATCACTACTTGTCTGGTATCCTCCAACCATGGACATGGCAGCAGTAACCATGAATGCTTTGAGGTCCTGCGTCGCAGTAACTTCTCGCCAATCCCAGCTCGTGTTATACACGTTGATCAGGCGGGCAGCCACATTTGCGTCATCTCCATGCTCGTTGAAGAATGGATCCTGATTCTCGTAGGAGCTCATCCTATTCCAGTTCGCCGAGCAATTCAGGCAAGATCTGTAGCATTCCGTGTTGGTATTCCAGATGTTCGGTTTGTCTACGGCAGCACTGCAGGAGTTGCAAATGACTTCAGACAAGTGGCGCACTTCTAGCCAGAACTCTTCCGGGTCGTAGTTGGGCTCCGGACGGAAAATACCTCTCCTCACATCGTTCCATTGAGTGCGTTTGCTCGATCTTTTGAAATCAATCATGCTGCCGAGGACTTTCGAGGAGCCTGAATTCTTCTGTGTACTTGATTCTGTATCACGTGGGATGACAGAAGGCCAATCCGTACACTCCTGAGTCAACTTCAGATCCAATTTTGAGTTGGTCTGATGGATGCACTCCTCGTTGATGCTGTTCATCAAGCTATCATCAAGTCCACATAGCAACATCATCTTCTGTCTGAACAACATTTTCTCCATGTATGCCCAGATGATCTCCTTCTTTTCTCCACGTTTCCAAAAGTGTGGGTCTCCTCCACAAGCATACATCCCTCGCCAGAACTTTTCATTGCTGGACTGCAGAATTCCGACCGATCGTAGCCGTGTCGCCAATTCATTCAACACTGGTGCAATGGCAGCCTTGGATCCCAGGAAATTTGCATTGCTCAAGAGGTTCACGAAAATGGGGGGGTCGGTGAGTATTCCTGAAGGACTTCAATGTGGCTTGCTACTCTCTCTACATAGCCTTCCACATCCTCGAAGTGCCTGTCTTGACATTTGATGAAAGTGTTGAATGACAACCATACATGGACTGTCACACTCTTGTGATCGTCTTTCAAACCTAAAAGGTGGTTGGTCGCTGAAGCGAACAAGGAGTAGAGTGTTTCAGGATTGTTGCGTTGGTCATAATCCATCTGGAACACTTTCAAGACCTTGACACCAATGTTCTGCACTCCAGCTTCAATGTCATGCACATTGTCCTGATGTAGTAGGTCAAGTCGGTCACCAGGACGGTGTTGGTGGCTCGTACATCAGCTCCAAGACGATCCCAAGTGGGAGTCCAAGGTGCATCAACTACTGCTTGTCCAAGGGTGTTCCGCAACTGCTTGATCTTCTGTTGGACCGTAGCGGTGGCATTCTCCAACTTTCCTGAGAGAGTCAGCAGCATCAACACTTCAGCAACGGGAAAACACCCACTCTTGATGATGTCAGTAGTCATGGCGATGTGATGAAACAACTTCAGCCATTCCTTGTCATCCGCATTGGTGATGCTTTTCTCCATCAAAACCAACTCCGCAACAACTCCGTATGTGGTAGCCGCATAAAAGGTCAATCTCCTCAAATACTGCCTCCAACCCTTGTTTTCACCAAACTGTGATGTGGCCTGAGGCCCTTCCACAAGAGATGGAACATAGAGATTGGCACCTGCCACAAGCAGACGAACTTTTGTGTCACGGTTCATGTAGTCACGGGCTTCATGAGTTGTGGATGAAATGCCATTCGGGAAGCATCGGCCAACCCATTCCTCACTTGGGACATAGTATGGATCATCACTTGCCCGGCCAGAGGGACTTTGAGGTGGAGGTTCACTAGATTGACCTGGTGGTCTTGGCATCCTCTTCGGCTGAATGCGAGGGCCCTCACGTGGTGATTGGCTTCCCCGAGCAGCCTCAGCTTGCTGCCTCTCCTCCGCAGTCATGAAATCCTCAGTGGGGTCGATCCAATCTGGATGTCCAAATAGTGGTGGATCTTCAGGCCTTCTTCCATCTCCAAATTCCAGAGGCACCCTCCAATCATCAAATCTGTGGGCTTCAGCTACAGTAGCACCCTGAGTGTCTGACATCTTGGTGGCAAACTCAGTGAAAGCTCTCACGCATTCCTGTCTGGCTTTCTTGGCATTGTAGCTCGCACCTTCCTCGGCAATGCTGACGTTGAAACCCCTGTTGAGTAGAATGTCATCCGGGATATCATGGCATGCAATGACTTCCTCTTGCAGACTTTGACATGTGTTCACCTTCCAAAAGGTGTTGTAGTACTCTCGGGCCTTGTTCTTCATCAGTTCAAGTCTCGTTGAAAGCAACATCACACACATGAGGTGATTCTGGGCGGCTGATCGACCTTTCCCATGATCTCTCACAGTCCCTGCAAAGTCAAGCATGATGTCCTGAAGGATCACCTTGTCATTTGGGAAGTTCATGTTGTGGAACCTCATAGCATATCGGAGGTAGTTCACCTCCTTCCTCAACAATGCAGTGGTCTCTGGATAGAACTTGTCGGGTAATTCACTCCCGGGATTGATCTGTGATGTTTCCCTCATAATCTTGGAGTAGTCAGCAGTCCTTGTCAGGGCTAGCCAGGAGGCTGGATGTGGTTCTGAATCAATGATGGTGCCCATCCCGTAGAGCTGGATACGCTCAGCAAGGAAATCTTCTGCCTGCG
Source organism: Symbiodinium sp. clade C Y103 (assembly GCA_003297045.1). Taxonomy (NCBI): domain Eukaryota; class Dinophyceae; order Suessiales; family Symbiodiniaceae; genus Cladocopium; species Cladocopium sp. clade C. Next base: position 6,175 of record BGPT01003848.1, read on the forward strand.
TGACCGTCCATGTTTCATTGATTGGCTTTGGTACAAACTGCAGGTAAACCACCGCCCAGAACTCATCCAATCGATGGTACATGTCCTCATCCACGAAGGGTGAGACAGCAGAAGGCCCACCGTCAGCAGAAACACACATAGACTGGAATGTCTTCAGGAAACGTTCCCCTTTTCTGATGAATTGTGCCCCAGTACAGGTCTTCTCTGAGATCTTGCAGCACTTCATCATGTTATGGAGGATGTGAACGCCCTTCCCAACATTCGCTTCCACGGTTCTACTATTCGCAAAGTGAGCCAAGTACACTATGATTGGTGGCATTCCACATCTGATCCAGTCCCTTGCTACTGAATCGGGAATCACATGCTGAGTTTTACCACGAGAGTCCTTGATCTGGGGTACTCCTCGGGTCAAACGTCCTTCCTTGATGTTTTCCATCGTCTTCAAGGCGACTCTGATCCGCACCTGAGCAAATTGATCTTCTTGTCCAAACTCTCCTGCGGAACTACTACTGGCAGCCATGACTTCCAAAAAGGTGTACAAAGAGCGTAGCTCGCTTATACAGGCAAATTCGAAGAACACAGTGCAGAGTAGGGAGGTCCGATCCCGTAGAGATTCGAATCTTGGGATGTGCAGTGAAGAGCAAAGGATGCACGAGACGGCACGGGCGAACAGTGAAATCCAAGGATCCTCACTTCGGCATGCACAGACCGTCGTCGTTGACCTCTTGNGCAGTGAAGAGCAAAGGATGCACGAGACGGCACGGGCGAACAGTGAAATCCAAGGATCCTCACTTCGGCATGCACAGACCGTCGTCGTTGACCTCTTGATTGGACGTCTGCGGTGGTCGACTGAATCGGATGCATTCATTTCACGATCAAGATCTTCAAGTTTCACCGATCTCCACTGTTTACACACTTTGACGTTTACATACTTCTGATTTCTGACGACATGGTCATTGATTCCTCTCATGATAATTTTGGCGATCCACTTTGTGTAGATTTGAGTTTTCTTCGTTTCTCTTCCAGCACATTCCACATGTTCATGGCTGTGATCACACGTACGTCTCAACTTTGGAAATGACACCCCCCAACTGACAATCTTCCAAGGTTTCTTGATTGGCATGGGAACATCATGATGTTGGGGCTTCAAGCCATACATGCATCCATCAAATTTGTGAGTATGACAGACTGTTCCATCGACTAGCTGCATCATTCTCTTATCTTTCCAATAGTCACAACCCCTAGGCAATTCAAGAAGAGCAGGTGCTCCCATGTTGATCATTTCGCTCAACACTTCTGCAAACTCCCCCCACAACGCCCAGAAGATATGCTTCTTTGCTTCGATGAGATTGGATGTCTCTTCGCTTACCCATCGGTTGATACGGTTTCATGGGGAACCTCCTGCGCAAGGTCCTGCAAAGAAAACTGTATCAAGCTTGGTCTTGGTCCTTATGCATTTTCTAGCCTTGCTGCGTCCATATGGGGAGAGAAGATCATCATCTTCTGTGATCGGAACCACATGAAATTTGATATCATCCTTCATGGTGTTTTGCAAGAAGGTGAACCAATTCCTCTCTTCGGAGCACAGCAAGACAAAGCATGGAACAGCTCGTGGAACTTCGATCAAATTGATGGTCAGGGAATGTNGAAGGTGAACCAATTCCTCTCTTCGGAGCACAGCAAGACAAAGCATGGAACAGCTCGTGGAACTTCGATCAAATTGATGGTCAGGGAATGTTTTGCAAACTTAGATGTCAGCATGTCACATGCTGATTTGGCGAAAGAGAATTCAAGCGTTCGATTCTGTCTTTCTCTCCATGGGATAACACTGACTTTAGGTGACTCAGCCTCATGTTTGCTCACGACGATGTGGTACTGGTAAGGTACGAAAACATTGGTCAAAGGGATCACCGCAAGGTCTACACAATGGGTACAGAGAGTGATGACGCCACTATTGATCTTATAGCTTCCTTTCCTACCATCATCGATCTTGGCATTGGCAAGCACCTTAAATCGTGTCTTCCCAGTCCAGAACTCATTGGATTGGTTGGTTGTTTCCATGTTGTCACCCTTGAATCTCCAGACATCCATGACTATCCGAGTATTGGTATGGAAACATTGTTCGGTCTCCCTCTCATCACAGATGATCCTGGGGTCACAAGGACAGTCTTCGCAATCCTATGGTCCGAAATTTTGCCTTCTCGGAGTTTGATGAATTCGAATCAAAGTCTCATTGCCTTCCCATTCCCAGTAATCTGTACATTTCTTGGCATATTCAGTTGATTTACGGGTGGCAGTGGTACATGGAATCGAATCTGTAATTTCAAAATCCGGCTGAACATTGGCACCAACCGCTTGTGTATGCCACCCCTCACTCCCCCCATGAACAAGGNCGAGTGGCTGGCTGTATACACTGGTGGATTGGGCGGCTGTCAGAAGACTTGGATGTCTGTGCATCTAAGAACAAAGGATCTACAGAGAACATCAGCATCAGGAGTTCAACAGGCCGAGGCAACAATGAACTGGCAGCTACACCGTGCATCTCTCGGAGAGAGGACACAGGGGCACAACTATCAGGCATTGGATCGGACCGCCTCCCCGGNGGCAACAATGAACTGGCAGCTACACCGTGCATCTCTCGGAGAGAGGACACAGGGGCACAACTATCAGGCATTGGATCGGACCGCCTCCCCGGTACGGGTGAGGGAGCATGCACATTGCTCTTTGTGTGACTGGTATACCAAGGCTTACCATCTGGGGAATGATACTGAAAACAAGCTCGTTCAATACATTTGTCAAAACGAATAGCCTGTTCCGGTGGTGATGCTCGATCCTCAACTTTCGTCCACACACCATTCATCAAAGTCCATGTGGACCTGAGAAGTCCTGTGNTTCCGGTGGTGATGCTCGATCCTCAACTTTCGTCCACACACCATTCATCAAAGTCCATGTGGACCTGAGAAGTCCTGTGGGTGTGATCAAACCCGGAGGCTTGGGACGATAAAACACGGGCTGTTTGACAACAAAGATTGGATCCATCCCTGGCACAGATTGGAGTTTCTCCTTGCTAGTAAGCCCTTTCCGATAAATCTCAGGCGGCAGAATGGGGGTCTGAGTATATGGGAAATTGGGAATATCATCAGTCTTTGTTTGGAACACTTGACGGGTAGTCATATCAATGTCAAGACTAGGCTGTAACATATCTAAGACTTCCTTGCTTGCAAGGTCCGAAGGTTCCAACAAGTTGATGAGCATACAAGCTTTCTTCCAAGCCATGGGGTTCTTGAATCCTTTGGTATGAATGTCAGCGGCCATTTTGGCAGTAATTTCATAGATCAACACAAAATGATCCTTTTGGAAATGTTCATGCATGGAGGCAATGGAAATACCATGANAATGTCAGCGGCCATTTTGGCAGTAATTTCATAGATCAACACAAAATGATCCTTTTGGAAATGTTCATGCATGGAGGCAATGGAAATACCATGAGTGCGTTCCAAATGACGCATGGTGGGATTCCTACCAGATCTTACGACACCAACCATTCCTTGATTGTCATCATGAAATAGTAGGCGTGGCATTCGTTTAGCCAACACTTGCCAAATACTAATTGCTGGAATTCCCAAAGTGCGTAAGGCAGTATCTGCAGCTACGATTTCGGCTTCAGGGGTGGAATGACTAACGCACCCTTGACGCTTACTTCCTCCTGCGAGGGGAAATCTGGTATACNCGTAAGGCAGTATCTGCAGCTACGATTTCGGCTTCAGGGGTGGAATGACTAACGCACCCTTGACGCTTACTTCCTCCTGCGAGGGGAAATCTGGTATACTTATAGTCAACTTCTTGCAGATAGAAAATTCGAAAAATCATACGAGTTGACAAAACCGTCAGATAGAACGAAAATCCCGTTTCACAGATAGAAATAAAAAAAAATCAAAGTGCACGAAACCGTATATATATATATATATACGCGAAACAGCTTTCAGAAACCCCGTAAGATGGAAAAAACCTTTGCAGATAGAAAATTATTAAAAAAAAACAACAAAAACATCACGAAACCATATATATATATACACGTAAACTTGATGTCTTCTACGGTGAATCGAAACGTTCTATCTGCGAAGCATTTTCATACATTTCGCGTATATATATATATATACGTACTCGTATGATTTTTCAAAAAGTTTCTATCTGATGGTTTTGTTATTTTTATTTTTTTATATTTTTTACGGGGCCAAAAAAATGCATAACATGACTGAAACACACGAAACGCTATATATATATATATACACGAACAATTTTCTATCTGTGGTTTTTGATGAGAGGGTAACGTCTAAAATGAAACACTGTCTAAGACATCATCAAACCTTATATATNTATATACACGAACAATTTTCTATCTGTGGTTTTTGATGAGAGGGTAACGTCTAAAATGAAACACTGTCTAAGACATCATCAAACCTTATATATATATATATTTATATTGTATTAATTCCAGCTCTTAACACCTGCTAAAATACTTGATTATATATATATATATATATTCATAAGAAACCTTATATATATATATAAATAGATATACCAGTACAGCGTGTGCATTCTATATAGTGTGCATTATACAGTGTATACATATATAGGTTTTCTCTGAATATATATAGTTTCTTATCATAAAAAATATATATATATATTATATAGTTTCTTCATAAAATCACCTGGCAAAATAAGAAGATTTGCCGTCGTATGTATCGTTCAATTCATATATATATAGTTTTAAAGATGTCATAAGACAAATCCAAAACCAAAGCCATTTTATCTGTAACAATTTTCTATCTGTGGTTTTTGTTCAGTTTTTGAACAGGAAATCCACATGGGTGTGGAATCTATTTGGAAATCATATTATATATATGCATGGAATCTATGGGTTCAATGGTTTACAACATGTTTTCAATGGTTTTCATCGATTGTTCTTCAATTTTCAATCAGGTTCTCTCGATTTACCGTTACTTTTCAATCATTTTCCTTTAATTGTCCTTCATTTTCTATTAGTTTTCTTTTTATGTTCTTTTGGTTTTCTTTAATTTTCCAATAGTTTTCTTTTCATTTNGTCCTTCATTTTCTATTAGTTTTCTTTTTATGTTCTTTTGGTTTTCTTTAATTTTCCAATAGTTTTCTTTTCATTTTCTTTTAGTTTTCCTTAATTTTCTTTTCATGTTCCTTTAGTTTTTCCTTCATTTTCCATTAGTTTTCCATTAGTTTTCCATCATGGTCCATCAGCTTACCTTCATTTTCTATTAGCTTTTTCTATAATTTTCGTTTAATTTTCCTTCATTTTCCATTACTTTTCTTTCATTTTCCATTAGTTTTCTTTCATTTTCCATTAGTTTTTCCGTCATTTTGCNTTTATGTTCCAATAGTTGTTCCATCATTTTCCTTTAGTTTTCTTTCATTCTCCATTAGCTTTGAAATAATTGTCCTTTAATTTTCCTTCATTTTCTATTTGTTTTTTGTCATCTTTCAAAAAAAATCTTTAGTTTTCCATTAGTTTTCCTTTCATGTTCTTTTAGTTTCTTTAATCTTCCATTAGTTTGGTTTCATTTTCCTTCAGTTTTCTTTATTTTCCATTTTTTCCTTTTTTTCATTTTAGCCAATTTTCCTTCATTGTCCGTTTCCATTACTGTTTGCTTAATTTTCCATTAGTTTGCTTTCATGTTCTATCAGTTTCCTTCATTTTCTATTAGTTTTCTTTCATTGCACATCAATTTTCCTTCATGTCCTATTAGTTTTCTTTTCCATTTTCTTTTAGTGTTCTTCAATGTTCCATTAGTTTGCTTTCATTTTCCATTAGTTTTCCTTCATGTTCCATTAGTTTTCCATCATGGTCCATCAGTTTTCCTTTATGTTCCATTAGTTTTCCACAATTTTCCATGAGTTTTCCTTCATTTTCCACTGGCTTTTCCATCATGTTCCTTTTTATGTTCTTTCAATTTCCATTAGTTTTCCATCATGTTCCTTTAATTTTCCTTCATTTTCCAATAGTTTTTTCATCATTTTCCTTTTGCTTTCCTTCAGTTTCCATTAATTTTCCTTCATGTCCTATTAGTT
>BGPT01003849.1:15204-27500 GCA_003297045.1 Symbiodinium sp. clade C Y103
TGAAGACAACTTGGAGGATTTGATTCAGACCAGCTTGGAGAAGGAACCATCCTTGCCGCCCTTGATTTTGCAGCTAGTTCTTGTCCCTGAAGGTCAAACGATGTGGACGCCTGAAAAGGAGCCTAAGGAGTGGGTGCTGATGACAAAGAATACCTTCCTAGAGTTTGGCCAAATGCAGAAACTGCAGGACATTCTTAAAAATAATGTCACTTCGCATGTTTGAGGCGACTCTTTGGTGGTTTCAACTATATACATATTTTTGTATTCTCCAGCCAACAAAGCTGCCAATACGATCCCAAGTGCTTCTCTTCTTTAGGGCCACAGGTTGAAACTAGTTGAAACCACCAAATGGTGGCTGATCTTGGCAGAAGCTTTTTGCAAATAGAAATCTACCTGCACATTCAACCGCAATGGCTGGGCAGAGATAGGTCCTAGTTGCCCAGAAAAGAAGGGAGTGCCAAACTGCTGCCTTGACATCAAGACTGGGATGCACCTATCCACATATTCCATGTTGGGCAAATCTTCTGGTTTTAGGGCTGCTAAAAAACCCAGAGTCGTGGATTCCATCTTCAAAACGGCAACACACGGAAGCCTTGAAGAGCTTCATATGACCAATCTCAATGGAGATCCTTCCAACCCATCTTGGCCACTCCTCCAACTGGTGTGGGTCAAAATTGTTGTACCGCGGTGAACATCAAAACAGACAGTGAATGGACTGTCATCCCGTCAAATGTGCTACTATGGATGTTGACCCATGCCTAAATGTTGCGGTCTTTGACTTTCTAAGCTTGAAGACACCTCCCGTGAGACGTTGTAGCCCGATCCCACTGGCAGGTAGTGGGCGAACCGGACGCGTCATCTTCGATTGTAGACATGCACTGGCAGGCAGCAAACATGATGACTGTAGTTATGGCTATTCTGGAGAGAATGACCACCAGGGGATGAAATTGGCATCAACTAATTATTCAACATTGGGGGCTTAACCACCAAAATGGGGTTTGACCATCAAAAAGGGTTCCAATTCCCAAAATGGAAGGTTATGACCATGAAACATGGGGTTTAACGTGGTTTAACCATCCTGAAGTGAGAGATATATAGCCAATACCAGTAGTACCGCACAAGGCGGTGGCGGAAGTTTCAAAGATAGGAAACCTATAGGAGAGCTTGGCTGCTGTGAACCATGGATGGCAGAGCGAACCCACTGATGGACCGACAAGTGGTTGGAGGCAGCGCAGTGAAGTTGTAATGTAGTTGTGGATGTAGTTGTGGTTGTAGCTTTAGATGTAGTTGTGACTGTAGTTGTAGTTGTAGCTGTGATGTAGTTGTAGTTGTAGTTGTGATGTAGTTGTAGTTGTAGTTGTTGTAGTTGTAGTTGTAGTTTTTCTAGTTGTAGTTGTAGTGCAGTGTAGTGCTGTTGTAGTGGTTATCGTGGTTGTAGTTGTAGCTGTTGTAGCTGTAGTTGTCATGTAGTTGAAGTTGAAGTTGTAGTTGTAGTTGTAGTTGTAGTGGTTGTTGTGGTTGTAGTTGTAGCTGTTGTAGTTGTAGTTGTTGTTGTGGTTGTAGTTGTAGTTGTAGCTGTTGTAGTTGTAGCTGTTGTAGTTGTAGTGGTTGTTGCGGTTGTAGTTGTAGTTGTAGTTGTAGTGGTAGTTGTAGTGGTAATGTAGTTGCAGTCGAACAGTTGTAGTTGCGGTTTTAGTGGTTGTTGTGGTTATAGTTGTAGTTGTAGTGGTAGTTGTAGTGGTAGCTGTAGTTGTAGTTGTAGCTGTAGTTGTAGTTGTTGTAGTTTTAGTTGTTGTAGTTGTAGTGGTTGTTGTGGTTGTAGTTGTTGTAGTTGTAGTTGTAGTTGTAGTTGTAGTCGTAGTGGTAGTTGTAGTGGTAATGTAGTTGTACCTGTACTTGTGGTTGTAATTGTACTTGTGCTTGTACTTGTAGTTGTGGCGTAGTCACATCCAAACTTCAAAAATTGACCCCAACCCCACAGTTTTTAACACTTTTGACTTGGAAATGTGCTTCGCGTCACAACTGCGCGCACTTTTTCGACATCGAATCGTCATCGAATCGTCAAAAAGTGCTCCGAACGTGTCGTGTTTTTAACATGTTCACTTCCAAATGTGCTTCGCGCCACAGCGCCGTGCACTTTTTCGACATCACAACTTCCAAAAGTGATCCGAGGCTGACAGTTTTTAACACTTTTGACTTCCAAATGTGCTTCGCACCACAGCGCCGCGCACTTTTGCGACGTCTCAACTTCCAAAAGTTGTCCGAACGTGACAATTCACCTTTTACTTCCACATGTGCTTCGCGCCACAACGCCGTCTTTTTCAACATCTCAACTTCCAAAAGAGGTCCGTTGCTGAGGTGTTTTGTACCTTTTTACTTCAAAATGTGCTTCGCGCCACAACGGCGGCAGTTTTTATTCTCTCATCTGCCCAGATGTCTCGGCACCCGCCGCTTTAGCGAGCCTACTTTTCGACCCGCCACAAAACATTGGAAAAGACACAGTGTTTCGCGACTTTCCTACCTTTTTAGCGCACCTGCATCTTCTCTCTTCTGACTTTCTCATCTCTGATCTTCTCTCTTCTGACTTTCTCTCTTCTGACTTTCTCCCTGTCTGAGCTCTTCACATCNGCGCACCTGCATCTTCTCTCTTCTGACTTTCTCATCTCTGATCTTCTCTCTTCTGACTTTCTCTCTTCTGACTTTCTCCCTGTCTGAGCTCTTCACATCTTGGCTCTTCACATCTTGGCTTTTCCATCTCTCCATATTGTCGGAAGTTTGACTTCTAAGCTTCCTTCGATCAGTACAATAACACACAATGATACTATATAAATTCCCCCACGACTGGGCTGCCAACTCTTCTGAATATATTCAATATTGTCTAATACATTCNCCTTCGATCAGTACAATAACACACAATGATACTATATAAATTCCCCCACGACTGGGCTGCCAACTCTTCTGAATATATTCAATATTGTCTAATACATTCTATCATTGTGCTATTTGAGGGGCATTTCATACGGAAGATGGGATCAAATGGAATGTGCTGGAAAGAACCTGCCAATCATTTGGGAAGTTTGCAGATCCTGGTGATTCTGCTGCCGTCAGTCCTGCCCCAGCAATTACAGTAGGGCCGGATTCCGTGTGAAGAGCAATGGAAACGATTCTGCGCATAAGCTTTCCAGATGGCCCGAAGGAGGACTTCGTAGGGAGTCATCCATCNGTAAGATGGGCTTATCCTCCGGTCTTGAAATTACTATTTTTCGTCAGCAGTAGTGAGGGGTCTTCCTGGTCGCTGGGGATGTATCAATCCAGCTACCTTCAGGAGATCAATATTTTGGTGAACCAGGGTAACATTTTGTTTCGATCCAACCATTTAGCCAGGACACACACACACAGGTCAATACGTGAATAAACAAATAGATATATGTATATGAATAACTATACAAATTTACCAACTGACTGACAGACTTACCAACCAACTAAGTAAATACACGAACAAACATTTACAAACACAAATGAATCAATCGATTGACCACCAGCACCCCAGGACATTCACGCGACCTTGGACAACTGGCCGGGCTACATTGTGCAGGATGCGTGGCCTGCAATCAAAGAGGAGCTGGAGCGAGTGAAAGTGAAGCACCATCTGGAGAAGTACATCTTCAGATACGTTTCAGATCCAACATCCTTGGCGACTCAGGAGTTGTGGGATTTGAGGNTGAAGACAACTTGGAGGATTTGATTCAGACCAGCTTGGAGAAGGAACCATCCTTGCCGCCCTTGATTTTGCAGCTAGTTCTTGTCCCTGAAGGTCAAACAATCTGGGCACCGAATTTCTATGAGTCTGAAACCCCCCATATCTCTGGTATTTCCTGTAGCTTTGGCCCTTCGTATGGCTATAGATCGCCAGCACTCGCCACATCGGTGGGTCCGGAGGATGTGCCAATCNTTCCGGTCAAGGGGAACGCCAGACCGTATCACACAGCACCTGCCAGGTACAGCGGACCATAGGGGGTAGAGCCTGAACCTGCACAGTTGCACCGTGCAATCGCCACAGAAAAACGGAGCATCTGGGATGGGTGAATTGATACTTCACTGGCCCGACGTTTTTGTGCCAAATGTCGTGGTTGGAAACTATTTTTTTTTGTTTGAGGGCATTCTTAAAACAAGACATCCAGAGTTTGTTATTTGGGTATCTAAGTTTGACTTATACCGACTTATACCCTCTGATTCCCGTCAACGAGTTGATGTCGTAGGGTTGATGTTTTGTTCTTCCCGAGACATATCATGCAAGTTGAAGACATCCTTAAGGACAATCTCGACCCGTTGAAATTGGAGACTTTGCCGCCCATGTCAGATTGCTTCCATGGGATCGGTGCTGCTTGCTACAGAGACTCAACACTTTTCTTGGCAGTGTAGGTGATGCCAATGGACCAACACACACTCAGATTGCTACGAAACCAAAAAGCCAGTGTAAAGTTGCACTTTACCGTAATGATTTATCCCATTGATATCATTGTGATTTTGCATTTGTCTAGGTATTTGTCTCAGCATCGTCAGGACAAGGTACTCAGTTGACTCTCCCAAGGATGGCAGATTTTGCAGAAAATCACGGTGGTTTTGGCTTTTGACAATAGCGATCCAGAAACGAACAGGGACGCCAGAGTTAAGTGCTTGGATTTATCCATTTCAATTTCAATGGTAATCCCCCAACACATTTCGTGGATTTATCGTCGTTGAAAATGGGACTGTAGCACTGGGCTACCTTTTTTTTGATTACCGCCGAGAGTGTCGGAGGCACTTCGTGATGTGGGGGTGGGGTGTGGTGATTGGGACCCCCATACATCCATGATTTTGAAGTCACCAAAGCATGGGGATTTAGCCCCTAAATGGGTTCAATCATCAAAATAGAGAACTTTGGTCTGATTGGTTTAACCAAAGAAAATGAGGGTACTATACCAACCGGAATGGGAAAATCATGGGGTATGCACCCGCAGAAAGGCGCAAATCCATCCATCAATCCATCATTCTTGTTTTTGAAGAATCACCTGAGCATGGTTTAAGGCCTATAGGCCCTTTTTAGCACTCACCATCACATTTTATTTTGTGTACGTAGATTGGAACACACTCCTGAACAGATAACATTGTTTGCGCTTTGTGGTGAGCCCACGATCAACGGCTCAGGCAGCGAGTCGTGATGCAATGCTGCAGAGTGGACCAAGTGAACAGAGTGCAGTCTAGTTCACCGTTTCTGCTTGTGAGGGGAAGATTCAACAGTTTCGGAATCGGTTTGAGGTGTATCCCACATTTGCAGACATGCCCATTTTGCAGTCTTTGAAGAGTCATAGATGAACACTGCAGATAGCTGCTTTTCCCTCGGCGCAGAATTTAGATTGCTTCGAATGTAGAACCTGGATTTCGCTGCAATATCAGAGAGGGCATGCCGACGTTTGCANTGCAGATAGCTGCTTTTCCCTCGGCGCAGAATTTAGATTGCTTCGAATGTAGAACCTGGATTTCGCTGCAATATCAGAGAGGGCATGCCGACGTTTGCATGCTTGGAGGATGATCAGACGAAACATAAGTGGCTAGCGACTTATGATGAATAAGTCGCGTAAATAGGGTCATTCCAGTTACAACTGAGTAAACACANCATGCTTGGAGGATGATCAGACGAAACATAAGTGGCTAGCGACTTATGATGAATAAGTCGCGTAAATAGGGTCATTCCAGTTACAACTGAGTAAACACACCCCTTTTTGCGAAGCAGTTGCAAATCATCATTGGTTGCACTTAACCGCAAAAAAAACCTGACTTCTTGTTTGTTCTATTTCTATGTTGTGTCTTGCCCATGGCCTGTAACAGTCAGTAAAAGGGTTCCTTACTAAACACGACCTCCAAATGGTGCACCATGAATTCACATTTTTTACACAAAAGGATTGCGGCAGTTCGGGAACATGTGGGACACTTAGGATTACAAAGCCAGTCGGCCCAGCTCAATTGTAGCAATTTCTGGTTCTCACACATCACGCACCACAATTTCAAGATGTGCGCTTTTCTTGGCTAAACGCCGCACTTTTGCTTGCTTGCGCCAGCCTCTGGATTGGCATAGAAAAAAGATCCAAATTCATCGCGCTCCAAATGGTGCTGCAAATCGTGTTTTTTTGGCTAAATCGTGTTTTTTTTGCTATTTTAATAAGGAAAAAACACAATTTATACCATCATTTTTGCACCGGAAAAACTTGTTTTTTGGAATTTCCTCATGCAGCGCCCATCACGTGTTTTGTTGATTTCTTCGTGCGCAAAAACGTGCTCTTTTTTGTCTTTCTTCGTGCGCCATATCGTGCTTTTTTCTGTGTTTCTTCGTGCGCCATATCGTGCTTTGTTCTGCAATTCTTCGTGCACCAAATCGTGTTTTTTTTCTGGCGTTTCTTCGTGCACCATATCGGGCCTTTTTTTGCAAATTCGTGCACCAAATCGTGCCCTAAATGGTGCTACTGTTACAGGCCATGGGCAAGACACAATTTCTATGTATGAAACTATTTATTGTGATATGATCAATTAAGAACACATATATGTATATATATATATATATGATATTCATTAATATTATATAAGAAATTAAGAACATATATTGTAATATGATTAATTAAGAACACACACACACACATATATATACATATAATATATGATATTCATTATAGAAGAAATTAAGAAAAGTCATATCACCCTATGCTGGTTATCATCCCCAGGGGGATACGTGGGACGACCCCTGGTACTCAAACATGGCTTGCTGGAACATCCCCTCCGGTTGGAAAATCGATGATTCTCGGAAAATCGATGATTTTCTCATTCACAGCTCCATTTATAGAGGATTTTCCATTGCCAAGTATGATTACCGGAGGGTATGTTTTGTTTTCAGCCAAATGGGATGATGATCCTAGGCGACTGTAGTGTTTTCAGGGGGTTGAGACCACCAGCAGCCAGACCATGTTTGTCCAAAGACAGTCATGGCGGTTTCAAAACGCTCTTTTTGACCAGCTCATGGGAAAGGCAACCCTTGTTATTCCAATAGGGAAATCATCTTCGACGTCATTTTTTACTGGATTGTTTGAAGGGATATTTTATGATATTTTTAATTGTTGAACCCCCAAAACCATTGTTGCCGATGAAATTTTCACTTCCATGGAAGCCGGGTGCGGACCATCTCCGGCACTCCTCTCTGGTGAACAGCTTGGGCCTTGCGTCCTGACCAGGAAGTATCTTGCCATGGCACTTCTGGGGACTTTGCCATGTGAGCAATCGTCTTAAAAAAGGTTCTAGTAGTACGGCAAGCGTCATATCGTCATATTCATATCCTACTGCTGTTGTGGCAAGATTGACTTTTGCTATCTTTCTGGGCACTGAATCATGCTGAAACATGGGGATATAAAAGAACGAAGTGTTTGAATTAGCCTTTGAAAGAGACAATGTAAGCCTATGTAAGCTTTCAATCCCCAACCCCCTTGTGATTGATGGCATATTAACCATGCGCAAGATGGTGATGTTGACCAACAATGGATCGGAGCCTACATATGACTGTTTGGAGATGGTTATGATGAGAGGTTTTTTCTGAACTGGGCACTGCTCGCATGTGCTGAATGGTGAGGCTACCCCGTCGGAGCAATGATATGGGAACAAAGACTGGCCCAAAAACGGCGCGGAGGGGCGGTGGGTCCACTCTTTTCAGGTTTTTGGTTCAATGGACTCGGATTGGCTAGTGGAATCGGAGATGAACTTCTTTGACGTGAGAGGAAACCACTGCAAAAAATTGACGAAGACCCCGAATTCCATTTGTTGATCATCATCTTCATTCGTTTTCGCTATCAAACCGGCCATAGATTAGGGGCCAAATTCTTGCACAGACTCATGTCATAGCTGGGCCAGACTAAGCATTTTGGGCGGCTGGTGCATCCCGTTGAAAAGGGAAACACGCGGTGATTAATGGTATATCGGTATATCTAATCAACAATATGTGTATTGTGTTCTGTCCCCTGACTTTAAACTACAAACTCTGGGATACTTTTGGACCAGATACATTCATCACTATTCATCGTTGTCTCTTTGGTCGTTGCTTGTGAATTGCAATCCCTTTCCACCAAGGCTCACCCGCAGATTCTTGGGATTCCAAACTTCTTGAACAGATCCAATCCATTCCACCAAGGTTTTTGACTGGGGTGCTTGTCATTGGAGGGACTTTTTTTTTTGCATCATGCGTTGCCCCTCTTGGATCCTATTGGTTTGGTCCCCCAAATTTCATAGTTGTCTCCTTGGTTGTTGCTTACCATACTACCAGTAACAACCATTGGTAATCCTGTGGTGATAAACCACTCAACCACCGAAATCCTATGCTTGTTTGCTACTTCCGATGCCTGTGAACAATTCACGTCGTCAAGTATCAACATCCAAAACCTATATATTTGACGTATAAATCCTGGTTTATCGTACTCCATATTTTCATGCACAAAACTTGGACTTCTGGTGATCCCCCATCCACCATGACACCTCTTTCGAATCGCACTTCTTCAACGCCTCGCCACTTTGGCTCCGATGGCGTTCTGTTTTCGGGTGTGCCGCAGCCTGAAGAGGCCTATGGGACGCAGCAGAGGTTGGGGGACTTCACCAACAAACATGGGGGATCTAGTATTGTTAGTAACACCCAAAACGACGCAGAAAAAGTGGTACTTATCACTCCAGTTTGATCTTGGAATTTTCTGTCCTCTTTTTTTGGGTTGCTATAAGGGACGATTGGATAGTTGGACAATTGGATAATTGGAAAATTAGCAAAGCTAAACGGATAATCGGACAATTTGATCAAGTTTCAGTTGCACGATGTTGCCATTGAGGAGGGGAGTCAAAGATTATTTTCTCTGTAGTCAACGTTTGTGATTACTGTCCCAAATGCCCAAACGCTCAGCTTCCAACATTTTGGCATCAAACCTTGACAAAACCTGCAGATTTTCAAGTTTTCAGCATTGAAACTCATGGAACAAACCTGCCTATTCTCTTCCAACCCACAGATTCCGGCCGTGTTTGCTGTTTCAAAAAGTCCCGAAAACCCCAACAAAACTTGACCAGGTTTGAGGTTCGAGATGCAGAGCCCTGGTGATCCAGGCAGGGTTGGCATGGAGTATGGACCCACCAAAAATAGGTCATTTTAGGTATTTACCATGATTTACCTAGAGGAACATGTAGGAGGAACTATATATATATATATTATATATATATATATATTAGGGGAATCATAGGGATTTAAGTCAGACTTTTTGCATCTAAGCATTAGCTAATGGCGATTTAGTGGAGATTTACCCAGCAATGATGGGATTTAGTCAAATACCATCGGGTTAATCAATGACTTAGCCAATGGCAGTGTAAGAAAAACCAATCGAATTGGGGAGTAATACATGTTGAGGAACTGATTCTTCAGCTTGTCCGGTTGTTCACGAACTGATCCTTCAGCCTCTCGGGTTGACTTCCGTGGCTTGGGAGCAGCGGGTTTTCAGTAGCTTTCACTGGGAAAGAGTTCAGCGGTTGGTCAAGATTTAGGACCTAGGAATGGCCACAGGTTTTGGATCATTTTGGTCATCTGGAGTGGGAAACGAGCAGTTTTGACCCCATACTGTCCAGATATGGAAGCCCTCCAAACATCAATGAAGTGTTTTGGTAGGTTTTTGAGCTCCCTATAATTTCATTCGAGCCACCCTTTGTGCCTTCTGATTGTACCTTAAACAGCCCTTGCAGTATATCAAAAACACATAAAAACCACTATACAGCCAGTTCGGTCCCTTTCTTTTCACCATGGAGTCACTGAATTCGTAGAAAACCCACCCATTTCACATCTCCCCAGGAGTTGAGCAAAGACGTTGAAGAAAATGCAGCGGCCAGGCACGGGAAAACGTGGGAGTCGACAGTCGACGGTTCAGATCTGGGGATGCGACCAGTAGAGGCAGTTGAAGATGGAGGTGCAAGGTATGAAACACATTTGATAAACACTGAAAGTCTGAAAACCACAGTTCACTAGAGTCAACATTCCTTTGTGACTTTAGAAAGGGATATTTGCTGGATGAATAGCTGGTCATTCCGTGAAGTTTCAAAGAAAAAAACAAGCTTTTCCAGCAGTCATTGCTCTTCTTGACAAACGAACTGCTTGATATGTCACCTGAGCAGTCTTTGGCCTACCAATGATTGCAGCTAGGTCTGAAAGCTTTGGTCCTCAGAGCAAGCTGCAAACATCTAGAGAAACAGTATGTCAGAACCCCCCAAAAAACTTCACACTTTCCACTGAAAAACAGAACATCCCACCATTTTTTCCTTTTTTAATTCGACTGAGCCATGCCCAAGAAGATCGTCTTCAAGGTCTGCGTGCTTGACATCAATGGGAAGATCCAGTCCCGTGAGCGTGTCCGTGCGAGTTTGGAGACTTGGCCGAAGATTTCTGCGGAAGTCGAGTGGCCGAGGATTCAGCAGAAACGGCGGGATTTTCAAAGAAAAATAGGGTGGCACTGCAAGGTCAAATTCGACAACGGGACTGATGGAAGACTTGTGTGACCCAAGCAGCCTGAGGAACTTGTTGGAGGTGCAGCGTGAGACCCTGCTCCGGGAAAGTGCAGAACTGCCCTTGTGTCTTTTTTCAGATCCAACCAGTGGCACTTCTTCTCTTGTCAAGGACGAGAAGGAGATGGTTTTTGAAATAGAGGAGCAGGGCAGCCCAACCCTCTTCAATCTGCAGTCGGATCTTCAGCTGGGAGAAGGAGCTTTTGGGACCGTGTGGCGAGCCAGAAATGGCAAAGACCACATTGCGTTGAAGGTGGCGCGTCCCAAAAATCCAAGCTCGCAGGAAAGCATGGAGAAGGAAATGTGCACTTTGCTTCAGCTGAACCACCCCAACATCATCAAAGTCGTGCAGCATGGATATGTGTTGGATCCGGTCAATGGTCGCCTGCCAGCATACATGATGGACCTCGGCAGGTGTTCTGTGGCTGCGTTGCTGGAAACAGGCTGGCACACCAAGGCAGCTGCAAAGGCTGCGCGGAGAGATGTGGGTTCTGCACTGCAGCATCTTCATTCTGCGGGCTTAGGACACATGGACGTGAAGCCAGGAAATTGGCTGGCGACCAACAAATCCACAGCAGCAAGTGGGGAAACCCAGCTGACACTCACTCTGATTGATGCTGGTGGGGCCGGAAGGCTCCAGGAAGATCAAGTGACATCGTTTACTGCGGAGTATGCGCATCCACTGCAAAAGGATCAGGTTCAGTGGGGCATTGTCCAGGGCTTTTACGATTGGTATGGCTTGCGCGCGTCAATCTTCCAGCTTTCCAGTTGCTCTGACGATGGAGTTCCACAAGACCAGAAGGTCCTTGCAGAGGCATCAGAAGCCTTGGCCAACGACAAAGAGTTCACCCTACAAGCAGTCCGGGAGGATGGCCGTGCGCTGGCATTTGCCAGTGAGACACTTCAGAGTGACAAGGAGGTGGTCATGGAAGCAGTCCGGGAGGATGGCTTAGCATTGCTATTTGCCAGTGAGAAACTCCGGAGTGACAAGGATGTGGTCATGGAAGCAGTCCGGCAGAATGGCGATGTGCTGGAAATTGCCAGCGAGACACTCCGGAGTGACAAGGAGGTGGATCGCCGTGCGCTGATATTTGCCAGTGAGACACTCCGGAGTGACAAGGAGGTCATGGAAGCAGTCCAGCAGAATGGCTATGCGCTGGAATTGCCAGTGAGACACTCCAGAGTGATAGTGAGATTTCAATCCTCGCTTCCAGCAATGATCTCTGCGTAGTCAGTTGATGGCGCTTGGCTTAGTGAGATAACATGATCTAGGCAGCAGCGGTGTCCGTAGTGGATTGATCGGTGCTGCCACAGGAACAATGGGCGGTGTTGGGCATGCTTGGGGCACTGTTTCCGGTGCGTGTGCATTCAAAGAAGCTTCAGTATTGCAAAGTGGAAGTGACCAACTGACTGACAGACTTACCAACCAACTAAGTAAATACACGAACAAACATTTACAAACACAAATGAATCAATCGATTGACCACCAGCACCCCAGGANAGGATGCGTGGCCTGCAATCAAAGAGGAACTGGAGCGAGTGAAAGTGAAGCACCATCTGGAGAAGTACATCTTCAGATACGTTTCAGATCCAACATCCTCGGCGACTCAGGAGTTGTGGGATTTGAGGGATGAAGACAACTTGGAGGATTTGATTCAGACCAGCTTGGAGAAGGAACCATCCTTGCCGCCCTTGATTTT
>BGPT01003851.1:2152-16034 GCA_003297045.1 Symbiodinium sp. clade C Y103
CGGGCCGCACACCCTGAGCGGCCTTTTCGCTCCACATGGGCCAAAAGTCCCTGCGCGATGATACATCCATGACCTGGCTCTGATCTTACATATGTATATATTTATATATGTATATGTATATATATATGTATATGTATATATATAGACACACACACATATATATATATGTACACACATATATATATATATAGAGATAGAGAGTTGCGTTTCTGGGTATAAATGTAGCTGTAGTCATAGAGTTCCAATCAAAGCCAACCACCAACAACACCAAACCATTAAACCACACCCCAGGTAGAAAACACTAGGAACTATGACCTCAATGGTGTTTCAATGGCCATCACTTCCATACCTCTGCAGTTTCTGCTAGTAACTGGGGCACAAACCACCTACAACACACATATAAATAAACAAATCTATATATATATATGTATATATATATATGTATATATATATATGTATATATATATATATGTATGCTATAGGTACTATGTATCCTACAAGTCTATGTATATATCTATATTGGCAATAATGAGCAATTTACTTAAGTTTCTTATAATGTAGCTTACACTTCAACTTTTCGCCGCGTCCATTCCAAGGTCACCAGCATTCACCCGACCGCTACCCATGCTCCATCATTGTCCACCACTATGAATTTGCCACACCAAACCTTTTCACATTACTGATACATGTATATATATATATATACATAATTGATTCAGATTGGTGATTTGGACCCCTCTCAGAACATGCGTAAATCGATCATCATCCCATTTGTTGGATGGAAAATCCAACAGACATATCATTGCAACCACCAACATCAAAGAACTAGATTATCAACCTCGATATATTTGCAGAACATGAACATCCAATTTCAAATTTTACAAGGACATTTTTTATGAGTGCAAAACATAGAATTCCCCCCAACAAAAAATTGGTTTAGCAACGGATCTATTCATGTTTGGGCCCACTTGTAGGGGACGTTTAAATACATTCAATATCATCAGAGTTGCCATCAATTGACCAAAAATGGGGGAACCATCAGGAACTAGGGAACCATTCGGATAAAATCTCACTAATAACCCAACAAGACACACACCAATAAGATCCAATAAGAATAGCGCATTCCCAATGCGCAAGAAAACAACGAAAATCACCATCCAATGTGAGTAACACTTAATCGAAAATCCATGAACATCCATCATCCCCAGCTTTACCTTTCATATGTTTGAAGATCCTTTAATCATAAATTCATGGGGATATAAACCATCAATCCGTAGGGATGATTTACCCCATCCATGGAGTGCCTTCCCGAGGCGCCAAATGATGTCGCGCCAGCGGCGTGCCGTGCACCACCAAGGCCAGTACCGTGTGCTCCGCTTGCGCCAGGACGTCGGAGGAGGTCATGGCCAGGCGGAACCGCGAGCGGTCCTGAAGGCAGTGGAGCCTGGGGTGAAAAAGTGGGAGTTTTACCTACTTTCTCCCTACTTTCTACTGCAAGCTTCGATTTCCACATGGAAAAGTATGGACGTTGTGACACGAAAAGGTCATATTTCTACAGATTTCGTCGGTTTTTGAAGACTTGCGAGACAGATAAATGCAGCAAACTCATCCAGCCTTGTCATTTTGCAACCTGGGGATTTCAAAACCTTCAGCCAATTGGGTTTTGTAATGTTTTATATATTTTTTTATATGGTTTTGTTGTTTTCATTGCAATCATTGCAGGGTTTATCACATAAACCTCTAAGTGGACCGCCCCACCCGAAGATCAGACCGGGACACTTCTAACATCATGAACATCTTTTCCAGCAGCCATTCCGGATGAGCTTCCATTGCACAGGGGCGAAATCAGCACGGAGCGGTTTGTGGCCTGTCACTTTTTTGATAAACGCATGTGTCGCATGTCTGGAGTCCATAACGAGAAAATCTGGGTGCGGCATGTTAATCATCTGGACTCGTTAGCGCCTTCTGGGCCGCTCCTGCTGGAGCGGCCTCGTAAAACGTGTAGAACGTGTTACCAACTGGGCTTGAGCCAATCACCCGAAATATGTTCGGTGCTATGCGAAAGGATGGTGAAACCACACAACATCTCGAGTAGCATCAAGATCTGCATGTAATCACTTTGTTCGTTTTCATGATCTCCGGAAATCTCCGGAAGCCATCAGCAATTTGCATCACCATGCATACCCTCTGGTAATTTAACATAGCTATTAAAAATTGTCATTTATAGTTGATTTTCCCATGAAAAATTGTGATTTTCCATAGTTATGTTAAACATAAGTTATGTTAGTTTACCAGAGGGAAAGCACTGTGACTTGCTTAAGAATTTCCATGGCTTTCTCCGCACATCCAACGGACTCCAAGGGTGGACTTGCAGCTCGGCCCTGCACGTGACGGATTCCACCCGCTTCATGCCGAAGACGCCGCCTGCAGGAGACCTAAGAGTCAACAGCCCAGGGGCTGATGGGTGATTTTTTTCCAGAAATTGGAGATCTCTATGGGTTACATAGAATGTGATAGAATAAATTGGGATTCTGTTCAAGGGATGTATTATGATGTATTATCATGTATTATCAACTATACATGTGATTGGGAGTGTGTCTGAAGAATTGGTTTCACCAAAAACAATCATGGACTCCGTATGGAAAATCAACTACGATTGGAAAATCAACTATGATTTACCAGTGGATGGAATGGGGTCCGTATTCTCAGACGAACCCATGTTATACATGTTAGATTGACTTGTCATATTGGCATTTTACAAAAACCACGCTAAACGTCTCAACAGAAACACTGAAACACTGATGTTGAAGACGATTTTTGGCCGGCTAAATCACTCTCCATTGTTTGTGCCTCACAACTTCAGTAAATATGAACTCAATGCACTCATTTAAGGAAAAAAAGCTTCAATATACTTCAATGTTGGTAAAATCACTCAACTATAATCAACGCATTTTCTTTTTGGTGTTCGAAAACCGATGAAAACCGCCAAACATTTATAATTTGGAGATTCCAAACGGTTTTGAAAACCAACTCTGAACTCACCCGACTGAGAGTCGCTCTCCGTGGGAGATGGGGGGTTGGGCTCCTGAGCGATTCTCTGGGACCGATGGCCTTGGTTGATCGGGGTGATTTGTTAAATAGAGCCTGCTGGTAAACATATGTCAAGGCGCAATGTTTGTTCCCAACATATCTCAAAATGATATGTTCAATGCCTTGGTTGATACTTGCTGGTTGAATTTAAGATATTTGTAGAGGTTGATTGGTTGGTTGGTTGGTTTGTTGGTCAGTTGCTTAGGTGGCAAATTATATAACTTAGTTAGTTAGTTGGTCTGCAAGTTGGTCTAAAACCCCCCTTACTTAACCATAGTTCCCTGCACCTATCATAAACATCCACTAGACGAAAAACCACCGAATAAAACAACTTAGATTGGTACATCTCCATTTGTTTCAGCCAACGGATATTGGTTAAACATCATGGTTAAACCCTCACGTTTTTGTTCCCACCATCCATGAACCGTTCCTGTTCCGGCTGCTCGATGGATTCTTCGGTCCTTTCCTGGCGCGGCCCATCTTTCCGAAGGACTCGAAACTTCCCGGGGTGAACTCGGGTGTTTTTTTGAACCCCACAACAGCTGTCGTTGAACCCCCCAATCCTAGATTATCCCCACATGATATGAGAAAATCTATGATTCACATATATAATATTCACATGGGTTTTTCAAGACGATTTTTTGCGAATGGTTAACATTTTTTGGAACATCAAACGTTGATCCACCAACCGCCCCGGGCGCAGGCGAGGCATTTTTTCATTTCCAGCCTTCCCCTGCAGAGATGGCTGAGCCGTCTCAGCAGCCTCTGCAATCCCCTGGAAATGTCGCGTAAGTCATGAAAGTCATAGTCCGGATTGGTGGTTCCAGCAACAGGTCATCTGATACGCTAAGCGCCTGAAACACAGAACAGGAAGTTCACTTGCAATTTTGGAATTATGGGACCTGGAAAACGCGATAAACACTCATGCAGCTTTGACACTGTCAGCTTACATAGTCGGATCTTCGAAACCACCAACCAACATCAAGTTCCAGCCATGGCGTCAGCATCTGCCACCTCAGGTCATGGGTCGACTCCCAGTTACCTCCAGTGATGGCCATGGAACAGCATTTTCATGCACTGATCACCTGACTTCACATCTTATCATCAATTTTATACCCATATTTACCCTATAGCAAGATATAAAATTGAAAAAAAAAGTGATAATGCGGTCGTTTCTCTCCCTTCAGCATCTATTCAATTCTGATTTAGTTCGATTCAAGGCCCACCCCAGTCTCGGCCAACCCCTTGCTGCCTGCCCTCAGGGGCAACAGGGCCGCGGGGTCTTCGAGCCAAAGCTCACGCGCATGTTGCGCGCGCGAGGGCTGGGAATACCGAAGCTGCCTGCCTTCGGCGCTCGCGACGTTGGTGGAAGAGTTTGGGGTTAGACCCCACACTAAATGCTACAAACATGGTAGATCTGGGGTTGAGATTACTTGGGTGTCAACTGTTGAATCAGAAATTTAATGAAAGGGATTGTTGTCCTGAATAGATCTGAATGGTAAGAACTAAAGAACATGAAGCCACCAACCAGGCTGTTTTTGGGTGGGTCAGAGATGCTACCTGGAATGTCACACATTTTCACATGGCTGACCAGACCAGAAAATCCTCATGATTGAGCAAGTTAATCATGTAGCTCAAATAGACATGGATGTTCCGTTATCAAGCTTCTACAATTTTAATGATTCGTGGTTTAGTACGCACAGTCATCTAGACGCCTGGGATTCAAACAATGCAAGGCCATCAACCTGATGGCTTCTCGATCACATCTCATTCATTGGTTGCAAGTCACTATATAAACTATTTATTTCTTGATGACCAACCATTCTAATGGAACATCCCTTTCAACAAAAAGAAAATTGAGATATTTCCAAGATTCGGCTTAGTTAGGTCTGTACCAGGTATAGCCCGACATTTTGTTGCGTATACACTATACACATCCAAATCTTTGCCTGTAACCCCCCCCATTGTGTGCTGGTTGGCGTCGGATTTATCCGCTTTTCCATGCTTTTCCCCCCTTTTGCCCGATGCTTCTACCCAGGGGCACCCAAGATATACAGGTACTTTGATTTACAACCAGGCAACGTCGGTTCTTGGCAAAAAGTTAAGGGCAAATATATCAATACTTTGATCTTTTATGGTTTTATATAAGCCAAGCTATAAGTGCAGTTTCTCATGCCGAATAAATTACTGGTGCTTAGATAGGGAACGGGGAAATGATCCAATTCATCAAAATTAACCCTTCATCCCATTCCCTCATTCCCTACGTTTAGTACCAGTAAGAAGGACACCTATTTGCTATCAGATAAAGACCAGTAGTTGATATTCACTAGTTTCCCATGCCGCCATGCAGAAACAAGAGCTCAGTGTTTGCTGCGCCTTGATACTCTTGGCACTGCGACTCTGGGACAGGAACTGCCCCCCGCCCTGGAAGGGCGAGACAGCTCCGCCAGCTCCGCCGCCTAGGCGACCAGCCATGGGTAAGTCATCTACAACTGGGTATTGTATCCATGGCGATGAAAATTGCCAGAGGGATCGATAGTCATCTATATGACAGTTATGGAAGATGTTCTAACAACATGTTGAACATGTCTGCCATGACTGGGTTTAAAATTCTGCAAAGTTGTGAGCAGGCCTTGCTGCGCCCGAATTCTGAACAGTCAACACAGTTAAACACCTGTCCGGTCGTTTCAAACGACTCGATTGGAATCATGCGCTAAAAAGGCATGTTGAAGTAGCATACGTCGGCAGAAACAAAATAGATATATATATATATATAGATCGATGAAGGAGATGAGATGAGATTCGATTCGATTAAGATCAGATCAGATCAGATTTGAGAAGATAGACAATATATGACAATATCTTGCAATTTGCAAAGTTTCGCTTGGACCGCTGGATGCCGTACAGCTCTACTGAAAAACATGCGTATCAAGTGACAAGTGCAAGGGCTTAAATATCAATAGTGGTAAACCATTTTTTGGTTTACAAGTTTCAAGTTTTATGACAGATTAACATCAAAAACAAAAACAACATGATATAGTGAGGCATGAATTATACCTACCTTGGGTTTGTCACAATGCCCCCTTCAAAGCATTTCTTCAAACAGGAACCCCGCTGAAGGATTTCATCGGAATCTCTTCATGCCAAAGCACAATCTGACGTGCGCTTCACCACAACCTTCTCTTCTTCAGGACCCGCCTTGCCTGAGCCAGCAGTTTCGACAGGAACTGTGATAAGTTTCCACCGACTTAGGCTGGTTTTACTGATAGAGCCAACCCCCAACTCCCGAACTCAGTAGGATTGGTGAGTAGCCCCAACCAGAACGATAAACATAGTATCAACATCTGGTAAAATGTTCAACCATAACAATGTGTCAACCAACTAATCCCCCAAAACAACCCATGATTTCCACTAGTTTCCAACTGTTTGAATGCAACAATTCATGAATCTTAGTTCTTCATTTTTCTATACAGACTAATCGAAATGATTGAGGATCACTATCCCAACCCACCTGGAAGATCATCCCACTTGGTACCTGATTAGTACCCCCCCCTAAGGGGGTTTATCTCATTCACAACTGGCTAAGCTAACCACACAAACACTCACCACTTACTCAGGAAGTTGGTAATAACCATGCTATAAGCCATATATATATATAGATCTCTAATGGAATATGTCTAGCTCTGTTACAGATATTTTTGATTCTAAATATATATATATATATATATCACACGAGGCATCCAACACTTCCCAATCCATCCCAAAGCCCATCTCCTCAGCTTTCCTGGATGTCCCATCATAGAATCCCCCATCACCTCACCCCTCCATCCCATTCCATCTCTGCGAGGCGGTTCCCGATAGTTAAGTTGGTTTAGACCTAGGTTGACTGGGCTGTATGGTGCTGAAAGGACTATAGCTAAATGGGTTTCTAAATCAACTTTCATAATCATAACTATAGTATTGGGAGCAGCACCTTGCAAACATATCACCATCTTATAGCAACAAGTGTATATAAATATATATATATATGATATATAAATATACAATATGATATATAAATATATTATGTGAATATACATGTTTTCAAAACAAAATTCATCATACAAATCCATACAGCTCATTTCCATACAGCTCATTCCCCAAACCACTCCCTACTTGGAGGATCATCCTGCGAATCGTATCTGGTGAATAACCTGGTTACTAAGTCCCCATTCATTGGGTTACAGTATCTCATTTAGAACTGGGCTACAAACCCATTTGGGCAATGAAAAGTATCCCTATCCCATCTCATGAAATACTACTTTGGTTGATAGGTTTCCCATGGGTTAGTCCATAATCCCCAATGACCTAAACTAGGTAGTTGATATAAACACACTATTTCATAACCAATCAACCTTGATAACTGGTTGCTAACCTTACTTTGCAAGTCCCCATTCCATGGGGTTATCCCATTTGAAACGGGGTTACCACCACACCTACTAACCACTTCTTCAGTGGAATCAACCATCATGTATCAAACATAATCCATGGATTCCACAAAAAATCATCTCAAATCCCTTTTTCTACTGGTTTAATAAATAGATCAATAACCAACCAACCCCAAATCTAACTTCCATGGCCCCCTAGGGGTTCCTACCCACTCCCCATCCCCCCCGGGGCCTTTGGGCCGCAGCACGTTCTGCGGCGTCACCTTCACCGCTTGGCGCTCCGCGTGCGCCGCCGCCTTGCGCACCTCTACGCGGTGCCGCCGCGGCGTGACGGGCTCCAGGCCCTCGTCCGGCGGGAGGCTGGTGGGCCTGCGGCGCGCCACTGCGGGGGGATGGGTTTATGGCATAAAGGGGTGGTGGGTTTCTGTGGGTTCATGGTTATCAATAATAAGTCGATTTCTGTTTATATGCTGGATTTCTGTTTGGGGGGATCCAATGAAGGTTGGTGAGTTGATGGGGGTCATCTAGAGCGTCCGTGAGATTTGTTTTTTGCAGGGAAAACAGGACAAAATGCATGGTCAAGGTCAAAGTTGGAGAAGAAATCGGACTTGGTTGTGGGTGGATGATGGATGGATAGAACCAACCTGAAACCCTGAACCCTGAGATGAGGGAATGGCAGCTTGACGCTCAAGAGACCTTGAACGATGGATGAACAAAAAACAATGAATGTTTGATGATATTTTGGATGTTCCTGTTTGAAAGCGTTGGCTCTACTGGCTGGTGTTGGGCGGATGGCAGTCGGAACTGTAGTTGAACGGATCTTTGCCGATTCTGCTGAACGTAAGTTAAGACTTGTGTGCCAATTCCAATATTCCAATTGGAATTCTGCATGTGCAGCAGGTGATGTGAACAACATCTATGGATATGGCATGATACACACCCAACATAAGCTGAAGGTGGGAAGTTGGATCACAAGTTATTGGGACATTAGCGTGCTGATGGTGTATAAGGATCATGGAGGATGATCCTGGATCCCTGTGATACCGATACGTAAGCTAATTATGATTCCATATGATTCCAATGATTATCATGTTCAAATCACTATTCATTATTACTATTTATTACTATTGATTACTGTTTATTACTATTTATTACATTTCATTACTATTATGAACTATGGATGTCACAGTCACAGAATATCAGATCCTGATCCCATTGATCCAAGCCTTGGAGCGCTCAAACGTCTCACCACCTGCAACTGAGGACCACGAGGCACGGTGAGTTGAGGCTTCCACGTCTCCAACGAACAGGTCGAAGCCGAACGCCTGGGATGCTGGGATGGCTCTACTTCGTGATTGTCTCCTTTCTTGTCTTCCACAATTGTGAATTCTGTGAGATTTTCATAGATTTTCTGAGTTTTGGGGGTCTAGGTTTGTTTTTCTTTCATGTTTTTTCTCGCTGGTATTATGGCATCGAAGAGTTTGCAAGTGGCGTGATAAATCCAAGGGACAGCAAACGAGGAAAGTCGCCTTTGGATGTCCTGACTTCCTCCTCCAATCTCCTTGGCTGCCACTGCATGGGTTCCGAATCTCTGTCACCGGTTGATGTAGGGCTTAGGAATTCAGTCGGGGCCTCTCCCAGTTCGCATGTGTTTTTTTTGGCAATTTTCGGGATATCCGCAAACTTGACTTGGGATCCACTGAACATCTATAATATTATCAACATTTACATCAAACCTTTTCCAACTCGCAGCCATGTGGGGTTGTCTGAAAAACAGGGTACCTATTAAAGTGTTCCGGTTCTGCCTCATTTTCCCTATTTACGTGTCAATATTGTTGGGATAATAATTCATATGCTCCGCATGTTCCCATATTTCGGAGAAGTGTTTCTTTTTAAAATGCCATTTTGGACGGTGAATCCTTCTATGTTCAGACACACCTGCACCCTGTGGTCGGCCCAAGCCATCCCAAGATTCTCGGACATCGGCGATGGAGATCGGGGAGTTGGGGGGCAAGAAAAGTGAAACCTGGCCACAGCGTGGAGGGTTGACATTAATCACGAAAAATTGGGATTTAACAAAGAAAACATAGGGGGTTGAACTGACTTAACCAAGAAAAATATGGGGATGAACTGCATTTGCTTGATTTATGATATCTATAAGTTGGTTAACATACCAGGAAAACACGAGGGTCCATGGTAGGTATATCGAAGCAGTTAGATGGGGTGAAACTAAACCAACAAACTCAACTGGACGGGCAAAAGCAACAGCTTCAAATCACTTGCCAGCAGGAACAACCACTGGGTTCAGCAACTAAACCAAGCTGCTATCATATGATGCGTAGCAGGTTTCTTATCGTGGCCATAGTTAAGACATATGATTTCAATCGCTTTACTGTAATATTAAATGATGTCCTAATTATATGCGGCCTTTTCTATTGACTATTGAATCATAGTTGTCGACTATTGCGGTAAACGCCATAGTTGTTGACTAGTGATGTCATTGTTTGCTGAAAAAATCCTTTAAATGAAAACTAGAGTAATCGCTACCGGTAGATGTTACTGTAATAGAAAAGCCCCATATTTGTATATTTAAATATATATATATACACACACATATATATATATATATATACAAAATTTGGGGCCTATCTATTACAGTAACATCTACCACATTATCATTGGTTGTTGAATGTGGGAAACCCTCTGTCTACCAATCAACCAACCAGTGGGAATTTGGAACATCTATGGGTGACTCGTCTTGATATCTTGATATATCGTGTCTTGAATTTGTTCTTGAGATCCTTTCGGCACACATATGCAAAAATATTACTTATATTTATTCTTGGTCAAAACTACCCGTTTTAGTACTTAAATCGCTTTTCTGCTGGTTGATTAATATCAACCCCAGGTGATACTCATCTTTCTATCATTACGTACTCTTTCTTGATTATGCTCTTGATATCTTCTTCGAAATTACATATATATATATGTAAAGGATCGGGCCCAAGCCCCCCCCGTTTTGCTTTTGTGGGCTGGTCACGAGACCTAAGCGGCGCTGAAGCCATTGACGCTGCGGGCCTGCTTCGATTGGTGCGAAGAGGCCTTTTCACATTGTTTGGGGTGAGCTCCCAGGTACTGACTGGCTCTGGTGTTTGATTTTCACATCTGTTTGCTTCAGTGCATTGGCCTGCTCATCAAATTTTTCATTCATTTTCCTGCAATTCATCTGACTTGCGGACGGGTCCTCAACTTTCTGCCATAAGTTGAATCATTCTATTTCAATTTCTTTGACTTGGTCCCTGTCGTTGTCGACATTGACTTGAACTTGGACATTTTTGTGTATGCCTACGCGGATTTGCTGGCTACTTTTGTCCCTTTTCAACCATATTGGCATCACAGCGCAGATCACAGAGGCGGAGAAGAGCCAAAGCTCGGCTAGCTTGGTATCTTTATCGAACAGGTCGTATCCATTTGTCAAGAACGGCCCTTTTTCGACTCCGTCATCAGCTCAGTACACATCATTCCAAGGACCTGAATTTGATTCACCGCATTTCAGCAGAAATCATGTCGGCCAACGATCCTTGGAGATGCAAATACTGCAAAAAGATATCCAAAGCAACTGCAAATGGCTGCAGNCAACGATCCTTGGAGATGCAAATACTGCAAAAAGATATCCAAAGCAACTGCAAATGGCTGCAGTCAGTGCTTGCTTTCATGGCAAGAATGCCAAGATTTCACATTTACTCCACCCAGGAAGCAGCAGCAACATGCCGACCAAACCTGGGATTGGACCTATTCTCAGGACGGAGGGAAAAGTCCGAGGACACCCAAAGGTTCCAAGATCAATATGAATACTTGGTGGTCGCCCTTTACTTATGGGACTTGCATATAACTTATGGAACTTGCTGGACATATAGAGCTTGCAAGTTGGACTTAGCATACTTAGAAAAGNTTAAATTGTAAACATAAGTTGCCTAAGTTGGACTTAGCTAACTTATAAGTAATATAAGTAAAATTAAGTTTTTCCAATCCACCAAAGACATGTTTTTTTTTACTGTTTTTTCCTTCATATATTTTGCATGGAAGCAAAAAAAATGTTAAAAATCAGTGACAAAATGATTTTTTGGATGTTTTTTCAAGCTTGACTATTTTTACGGTGGTGACAAATCATTTTACTATTTCCGATTTCCAATGTATCTGTGCGGCTCAATGAGCCGCNAAAATCTCAAATGCATGTCCAGCCTTCTGCATTCTCCTGCGGCCCATTGGGCCGCACAACAATCTACAGAGATAACGGTATCACTCACTATGAAACTACACATCTGAGAAATGTTCGAAGAGCGCCAGTTGTATGGCCTGAGGTTTTGCCACATTCTGGGAGGGAGGGGGCTCAATGTCATGCACCACAAATGACATTCCGGGAGCCAAAAAGTGCACATCATTTTGATTCATATCCATCACCATCTATGACATATAACCATACAAGGAACCTGTCGACAATAAAAGGTTTTGTGATGTCTTATGTTTGAATGATCACTTTGAAGGACTTATCTGTATGAGGTGCATGACATTGAGCCCCCTCCCTCCCAGAATGTGGCAAAACCTCAGGCCAAGGCCATACAACTGGCGATCTTCCAACATTTCTCAGATGTGTGCCCAATAGACCAGGTCAGACTAATTTTTTGTCTAAGATCTATTTTGTAAAATTTTATCTATGTTGTATTTGTTTTTTAATCTAAGACAACATGTTTTTTTTGTCTTAGCTAGATTTTATACTTGTCTAAGTTAATTTTTGAAAAAGTATCTTAGACTATTTATTTTTGTTGTCTAAGATAACTTTTTTTGGTCTGAGACAAATTGAAACTTCCTTAAAAAGAAATTCGAAAGTGCATCGAAACTTCCTCAAAACTACCACATGCAGTTTGGAAGTTTACTTGCAGTTTCAACATTCACATGAGGAAGTTTATCTTAAACAAGTTGCATATAACTGCAGTTTCAAGCAAGGTTAAAAATGGGGGGCGCGCGCGCGGACCCCCAACGTCTCCGGACAAACATACAAGCATACATACACTTCCACATTCTTACTTTCAAAATGCCTCGAAACTTCCAGCAAACTANGCGCGCGCGCGGACCCCCAACGTCTCCGGACAAACATACAAGCATACATACACTTCCACATTCTTACTTTCAAAATGCCTCGAAACTTCCAGCAAACTACTTTCAAACTGCACTGCATGACTGAGGAAATTTCAAGGAAATTTCCTTGAAACTACATCACTTCGTCCCGAAACAGCAAGGAAGTTTGAAGGAAGTTTAGAAGAAAACCCGAGGAAGTTTCAAGGAAATTTCCTGGANAAATTTCCTTGAAACTACATCACTTCGTCCCGAAACAGCAAGGAAGTTTGAAGGAAGTTTAGAAGAAAACCCGAGGAAGTTTCAAGGAAATTTCCTGGAAACTTCCTCGCCGGGGGTCAGAGAAAATTATCTTAGATAGCAGAGTTTTGTCTATTTTGTAACTTTTGAATTGTCTGTTANTTCAAGGAAATTTCCTGGAAACTTCCTCGCCGGGGGTCAGAGAAAATTATCTTAGATAGCAGAGTTTTGTCTATTTTGTAACTTTTGAATTGTCTGTTAAATAACTTTTCTGCCCGCAAAGTTGTCTAAGACAATTCCATAAAAATTACAAAATAGTCAAATTTTTAAAAGTTATCTATTAGACAATTTTTTGTCTAACCTGGTCTATTGGGTATACATAAGTTCTAACATGACTATGGAAGAACAAAAAAGCGTACCAGTGGTCCACTGGACAAAAAAAGCGCAACGTCAAATGCTGCGTTGTGATGTCGAAACCTTTTTTTCTCCACACAAGGTGAAGGATTATTTAAGCTGAGGTTTCAGGATGGTCGTTGTTTCAAACCTTGCCTGGAGCGGTCCATTGGACCGCTCATCAGTATAAAAAAAGTAGATAATACATTCCATAAAACAATGAAACTTGTTTCATGCTGATGGCCTACAGCGGTCCATTGGACCGCTACTGAAGTAGATCAAAAGTTGAACCATCCACCTTAGATACAAAATGCAGTCAGCAAAAGTAAAAGGGCTGAGGCAAGACTTTTTTCTCTACCACCACTCCTGCCAGCCATCGTTCCAGGCAGCATCCATTGCAACCATGATTTGTGGCCTTATGCTCNGTAAAAGGGCTGAGGCAAGACTTTTTTCTCTACCACCACTCCTGCCAGCCATCGTTCCAGGCAGCATCCATTGCAACCATGATTTGTGGCCTTATGCTCCATGGTATAGCTGCACTTTCCAAAAAAGCTCCAATGTTTAATGTTTTTTCGAAAAAACACAAAAGTAATGGAAAC
>BGPT01003852.1:3392-25373 GCA_003297045.1 Symbiodinium sp. clade C Y103
TGTAAAAGTGTCTGTGTGTAAAGAACATACAGTGCAAAGAAAACAACGCCGCCTGAGCATTTGTTTGGAGGCTGGCTTTCGTCCCCCCCCTTCTCAGGTTAGGGACAAACCCAGGAATTGGGGAGGTGCTAGCTATGGCTGCACGGTACCCCCAACCTCAGTAACACTCATAGTAGCTGGGTATAGGTAATCCACTTATGTTGGGGATTACAAACGACATACTCATGCTTAGTATCTTGGTGGCTTATATATAGATATATATATAGATTTAATGTTAGCAACGCAATGGCGGTAAGCCGTCCATATGAATTGATGGTTGGAATCCCACCCAAAGTGGTAAGTTTTGGGATGGTGGATCCTTTTGCTTTACCAACATTACAAGTTTTGGCACATTTGCAGCTTCTGATATATCTACTATTGTTGGTGGACATGATACCCAAAGAAAGCTCCGATCGTTGGTGAACTTCTGCCATCTCGATCCATGGCATGTTTTTGTTGCTTCGACATCCATGCTTTCTTGATGACTTTTCCACATCTTCTTGATTACATCCACATTTTAAAGATGTGTGTCGGATACATTCACTTTTTTGTCGGATTCCCTCCTGAAACCAAACGCGGCTTGCGTGAAAATTTTGCATTGACGATTTTCCAATTAAAACCTCCGTGTATAGGGATTTCCAGGTAGCCAAGTTTGACTACTGGAGGGTGACCATCAGTCTTATAAGTTGTTCTACAAATTCTATGAACTATATATATATACACATATATTTTATCTTCCATATGATATTCGCATTCAGTTCCCCTCACTATAGATAATTCCATATGATATTCCCATTTAGTTCTCAAAAAATAGACAAACTGATAATTGGATATTCCATTTACTATAGATATTCAATTCCCAGTGATACCCCATATCATAATCCACTCAATTTCCATTAGAATCCCATTAACTATAGTTATATTCATGATCATCAATCCATAAATGATCCATAGTAATTAATGATATCATCCACTAGAATCCATGATAGAATCCACTAGAATCACTGGATTTGTTTAAGGGAAAAATTTAACCGGAAAGCCCTCTATTTCATGGGAAAAATCCATGGTTTCCATATGTTTCGATCATCTCAGGCCACTTCGGATCGCATGGGTGCTGCGGCTGCCAAGGTGCCAGGGGGTGCCGCAGGGTTTATATTGGATACCTTGAGGCAAACGAACATAGATGGGATTTGAATGGGATTTAAATGGGATTTAAATGAGATTTAATGAGATTTGATGGGATTGTTGATGATTGCCCTCTGGTAATTTCATAGATTGAACAGTCTGCTATGGAAAATCGATGAACATGGACCATTTGTAGATGATTCACCGGGTGTGCGGATTGACTCGCACAGTCGTACAGCTTCTCACGTCTTCTCATTTCCTTCTCCCAGAAGCGGATGAAGTTACTGCTTCATTTCCTTCGGTTCTTGTATTTCTTCCACTTTTTCTCGGATTGAAGAACTAGTGATGTTCCATAGCTATGTTGAATGACCAGGGCTTAAATCCCCATTGATGTGGAAAATATTGAACCCAGCAGAAGCATCGTAAAATTGGGATTTATTAATCCAACAGCAGGGGTAGTGGTGCTGCATCGCGATTTTTGTTGGCTAATGCTGTCCAATATATGTCGACAAACAGATAGGGATTTAGTAAGCAAACATATTGTGATTGAAGCGACCATATACAGTTTTGTATAGTGATGAAACCCAGCAAAAGAAGAACTAGAGATTATGCGATCAACAAGTAGTTTTGAGAAAACCAAGCAAAGCCATGGAGAACCGGTGCAACCTTGGCTTGTCCCCGGTCTAAATTTGCTAGTGCAATTTCATAGAGCCCACTGGCAGGTGAGGGGACAATCCAAACGGAAGCCACCACAATTATCGGTTGAAAAAGAATTCAACCTGCAAAGATTGGAATTTATCCAGCAAAGATTGTGTTCTCAACCTCCACAATGTCCTTTTGTTCCAAGAGCAAAGGATTGGGAGTGTATGAAATAAAGATGCGTTGAAACTGTTGAAACCAGCACAAGTTTTCGATTGAAAACGCAAAAGTACGCAGAATCAGATCGTCAAATGTAGCGGAAGAGAAGCAACGATGCTCAATGTGGCCAACACACACATGGATAGACGAGATATGACTTAACTTATCATGATGATTATTATGATTATTATCCTTACTGTTATCAATATCAATATTATTCACATCATTAGTATTGTTAGTATGATAGATATTATGCATATTAATGAGATTACGAATATTATGTGCTGACACCATTGTTTGCCCAAGAATTCAAGGGGCATAACATATTCGTATATATATATACACATATATTACGACAGTTATGGTTTAAGAAACATAATATGTTACCATAATATGTTACTATAACTATGATCATTACCATTGGGTTGGGGGTGGTTGGGAGGGTATCCTGATTTTTGATCATCCTTACATGAGAGATTCTTCAACAAACTACCTTCACTAATCAGTGCCATTTCGGTTGGGGGGTTTTGGGGGTTATCCTAATATTTGATGATGATGATGAGGTGATGATGATGATGATGATGATGATGATGATGATCCTTCCGGGTCCGGCAAACGATGACGTTTGACCGCAATACTACTATTCCATCACATCCACAACCAAATGGGTTCTGTGGTCTATCTCCCAGGCCAGGTTTTGAATATGGACGGGATTGCAACAGTTTGGGTCAGCTTGCACAAATGCATCCGCTGCATTCAATGCTGGCCAGCTGGCCTGCCTGCCTTTCGAACTTGCTCTTTAGGAATCAAACATAGCAATGGGAAATTCCCCATCTATAGATGATTCTCACATTTCAATGCCCATCTATAGGGGATTTCCCAGTACCTTGATTACCAGATCTTACATCAATGGAGGTTTGAGTTTCCCAAATGGGGAATTTTCGAGCAAGCCATGTTCCAAAGTATAGGTGATATAGCAGGTGTATATCCCTTCGAAATTCCCCATGATATTCCATGACATCATCATTTTGCCGAGGAATTATGAACCAGGAGAATGTACATATATCATATATGTATATACACATACACGTAATATATATATATATATATATACACATACACGTAATATATATATATATATATATGTATACATATTTATATATACATACTTATCTATCTATATATATATACTTATCTATCTGTATATATATATATATAACTACATATCATTAACACACATATATATATATATATATACCAAATGAAAATCCATTGACACCACCAAAAAAACATCCCAGTTGCCTGGATTTCGACCTCCAGGTGCCAATGGCCAGAGAAGATGGTGCGCCCCGCCTCGCCATCGACAAATTGGGGAGTTATGGTGGAGATTTCACATGTTTAACGCATGTCAAATGTGATATAGATGTGGAAACCGGCCCATGAACATAGATGATTTACCTATAGCAAATGGTGATTCTCCACATCTATGTTAGCTTACAGGAGGGTGTGTGTGTATATATATACATACACACACACATATAGTTTAACCTTTATTTCGTTGATACAATTTGATGGTTAAATCCGGATTGACATGGGGATTTCAGTAGCCATTTTGGGGATTTTACCATCAAACTTTGTGGTTTAGCCCTCAAGCATAAGGATTAAACCACCTGTTTTTGCTTTCTGATTTTGAACCATACCAACTTACCTTATTTTAAGCCGATAAGATCTGGCAGAATTATTTTGACAGGACGCCAAAGGAGGGAATGATCGTTTTTCAGGCGCTGTGTATCAACTTTGCCTGTTTTTAGCACTACCTGACTTACCATACCATACCGTACCATACCGTACCGTACCATTTTGATTGAAACAAATCTCATTTTTCCATAGGAACATAATCTTCCAAATTTGAAAAAAAAACAACTGCGTGTTTTTCCCAAAGGTGTGTTTTCGAACGAAAAGACAAAAAGTGACCCCAAAGGCGGCCCTTGGCATTTTGGCACGAGACGGAGTCCAAGGAGGTGGAAATTTTTAGGCAATCGCAGTAGGTGTTTTTGTGTTTCTCCACTGTGTGTCGCAGAGGCGTGTCGCAATGGCACAGCCCGGTGGAGATGTTGAGCCCTCCCTGCCGTCCCTGGAGTCTTTGCCGGGGTATTCACGGCTGCCATGCAACCAGTGACGCAATGGCATTTCTGGGCAACATTTTGGGAAACTTTGAAGCGTCTTTTTTTTGAGCAACTATTTTGTGTTCAATGATGCTCAGTGTTTGGTAGAAAGAACTGGTTTATGGATGGTAGATGCAAGTTGTTTAAAACTCATAAATAGTGGTACATGCTCAGCACCTATCCATCCCCAACTTCAGATTGTCCAAGTACTACTGCAGCATTTCAGGTGATGTTTACTTCCAAGACAAAGAGGAAACATCGTTCGACTCTCCACAAGATGGAAGTATACAAAAATCAAAAAGTCATGTCCTCTACCCGAGATAGAGAATAAAGGTTTTTAAAAGGATTTGAGCATTCCGTTATATGCAATCCATGTACCACTTATATGGGCTGTACACAAGTTATCTACCAACCATAAAACAATTGTATCTGCCTGTCATAGACCAATTGTACTTACCAGCCATTTCCCAGGTAAGACTATCTACCAGCCGTATACTAGGCATATCTGCCGGCCCTGTAGCAGTACGTACCACCCTGTCTGAGCTACAGGCAGCTCCGTTTATGAGCTATGCGCAAGTCAAGTCTACCGGCCATATAGAACAGTTGGGTATTTGGCTGAGTTGTATCCATGAGTTTAATGTGTGTATAATGTATATATATATATAAGAATATATATACATGTACACATAACATACATATGTCCCAGTGGTGTCCGGCATGTTGGACTTTAAGGGCGCCAGTTGTTAGGTGCCAATCCCAGTTTCAGAGATTTCTGGCATTGACACGTTGTGAAAAACATTGGACTACTGGAGGGCAAACAGGGTTAAAAGAAGCAATGCGAGAACTACTGGGGAGCACCCAAAATTACTAAACATTTCAGCTTGTGACTTGTGATACATCAGATAATCATCAATCAGTAGGTGTTGATCACTTACATCTCTTTGGCTTTTAACCCCCTGTAAATCATGGGCTTCTCTCGGTTTTGTTGCAGTCACCAGAAAAATGGTAATTACGTTGTTTCAACGATCAGCCCCTAGTGAGTTCAGGTGTCTATTCTTTGCATCGTCTTTCGGATGCAAGAAAGGGGACGCCTGCGCCTTCTGCCATCACTATGTGAGTGCAACGCAGGCGAATATCCCAGCGCAGCGGCCGAAGAACACCCGGCGCCGAAAATTTCAAGACGATGTGCAGCAGCTTCTGCTGCAGCTGAATGTGGAACAGCAAGGGCCCATGAATGTGGTGACATGGATTTGACATGAGATCCATATGTTTTTCATTTTGCATGGCCAAGTCCCAGGTTGTGCAGTTACAGATTATGGCTCAAAGGAATAGGTACC
Organism: Symbiodinium sp. clade C Y103; assembly: GCA_003297045.1. Taxonomy (NCBI): domain Eukaryota; class Dinophyceae; order Suessiales; family Symbiodiniaceae; genus Cladocopium; species Cladocopium sp. clade C. Next base: position 8,917 of record BGPT01003852.1, read on the forward strand.
TTCGAGTTCTGTGCCAGACTGGTGTGGATGACTTACTGTGGGAATTGGAGCAGACACGGCCTGACCAAAAGCGACCAGGAGTGACAGTTCCAACAGTTCCAGCACACAATGATTCCCGGCGGCCCGGTAGGTGCGGAGCGTTGCATTGCTTCTCCCTGTAGCTGAAAAGGTCGCTACAGTGATAGCAGTTCCGGGTTCCGATGGGGTTTTATTGAGGCAGGCAAGAATTCACTGCAGCACAGGAGAACCTTTTCTGGCAGAAACGCCTAGGGCGGGATGTGTCCATGGTCACGACCCGCGCCCATATGACCAGTGTCGAAGGAAATTGGTTTATCGTTCATATCGGGGTTGTACTAGCACACTGAAAAGGGATCCTTATGAGAATAGCTTTCAACAAACCAGTCAAAACTGTTCGCAACCAGGTGTTTGATGTTGCTCAATTTCATGACCGGCATGGGCTAGGCGGCTAGGCAGTTCCAAGCAGTTGGGCCGAGACGGCTTTGGAATAGTCTCGCAGATTTGAACAGAAACATCCTGGATGGAGAATTTCAGCGAAGCTTTCATTGAGATGCGAGTCTCCAGTCGCAAGGGCAACCATCATTTCAGAGTCTCACACTTTGTCACAGACATTTATCAGCCACAGATTGCTAGAAAAATGCAACCGTCACCGTGGTTCATGAGTTGGTTGAAACCATCAGAAGCACCATGGTTTGAGAATGAACTTCACTGTCTATATTGGGTTTGTCAGGAAAGCGGGGATAACCATTTGGGTAAATCATAGCCCATTGGACCTCACAGATGATGGCTAGTTAGTATGGGAAATTCATCTCCAAATGGCTTAAACCAATCTGCTAATCTGGTTTGGGAAATGACACCATGATTTCCCAGATGTGGAAGATCCATAGATGGGGAACAGTCTTCACTCATAGTTAGTAGAATTTTTCATTTTCCAAGCTCATCTGCCCAAAAAATCAGAAAACACAGTCAGGTTGTGGGTCCTACCCCCCTCTTTTTGGGGCAAAATTTCATGGTTTTCAATGAAGCCGCTGACATGTTGGTACCTAAGCCACTTTCCAAGTCTTTTCATTCCCTCAACTCCTTGGAGCTTGGAAAAAAGAGAACCCAGCTGAATGCAGGTCGCATTCTGGAGGCGAGCAAGATGATGAGTAGAGAAAGTAGGATTATGTAGGATTTGTGGAATCCCGACCAATAGAAGCAATACATACCAATACATTGGCTTCCCCTACCATTCTTCTGAATTCAATTTTGACACATCCACATTTTAATGCCCTTTTGGTCAAGGTTTGATGGCTCATTGCCAAGCAGCATTTCGATGAGGTCACAACTACCTGGAAATTGAATGGAACAATGGATGTGCCATGGTCTAGTTGGATATAATCTGTATAGCCATGAATTGGTGGATGGTCATCAATCCATTTATAAACAGGGATCTACATGGAGGTTTCCTAAAATGGAGGTACCCCTAAATCATCCATTTATAGATGGATTTTCCCTTATAAACCATCCATTTTTGGATACCTCCATTTTAGGAAACCTCCATGTTGGCTATTGGGATTCCCATGCCTAGCATTCAGCAACCCGACAGCCAGGTACTTCCGCTACTTCGACCCCCATGACCACCCCAGCAAAGTTCAGGAGACGGGAAAGTGGAAGAAACAGGACCTTGCAAAGCAGAGTCCTACTAAATTACTTGGTCCTTGGTAAGGTATCACCACGATGTTTTTTTTTAAAATCAACAACCATAGCTGGGGTGATGATTCCGAGTGACTTTCATAAATGGTGGAATGGGGGCTGACATATGTTGAAATCACATTCATCCCACAAGCCAGGTGTTTTCAAAGCCGGTGCGACAGCTCCGTGGCGCGCTGGAACATCCCCCCGATGATTTTCCCATCCAGATCATGATAAAATCTCTATGGAACCATGGGATTTCCCAGGCTATCTTTGATGACCAGAGGGGTGATGTTTTTATACAGACCAGGCCTGGCTGTAAGGTCTGCGTGGTGACCACAGAAAAACCGAGTCCTCCGAGCTCAGAAACTCCGAGCGAAAACCCGGAACTCGGAAGTTTTACTGGGAAGATCATGGGGAATTCATGGAACAACGCCGATCAATGGAGGTTTTTAGTGGGAAAACCCAGGAACTATTTCTGGTGGATTTTCCAGCAAGCTATGTTTGATTGCCGGAGGGCAACTCTGTTGAACTCTTTGTTTTCTCTGTGAAAAATCACATGGTTTGCTGATTCGATGCTTTTTGTTGGGTACCCATTGCTGTTGGTCGACCTCCTATCTGTATAGGCCACGGTCCCCTGTTTTTGTCCCTCCCGGAGAGCCGCGACACCGTGCGAGTACACCCAAATCGAAGAACAAGAAGAAGGAGAAGAGCAACAGGCGTGGCCTGGCCCGGTCACCATAGGTATGGTATATTTTGACACAAGCTTATAAATAGATATATAATTCATTGTTGTACATGTCACTACGTTTTTTTTTTAATGTAATTACCAAACTGTAGGTATTTTTGAGTGTTTTTTTTGTAATTCTAAATAGCCGTGATATATCCTACTAGGGTTCTGCCTAGGATATACAATACACTGGAGTTATAGGGCCCTATTTACGAGTGCCAAGAGCCTCCGGGAAGCAACACAAAAGGTCATCAAAGAATTTGGCACTTGATTTACAGACAGGAGATCAAGAATGTGCTTACAGTACGATGGGGATTTGATCCTATTTTGGCACGGGGTAAAAATTGGGAACATCCCATTGACACCTGGCATAGGATTCAAATACGAATCATGGCTACTCAACCACCTTTTTCATATCACCGTAGGGAACAAAGAAAATCTTCTTGGTGAGGCAGAACCTCACCACCAGGACAGCTGGTGGCTTAGTGCCATCGCAACAAGAGATAGCAAGCCGATTGCGGCAAACAGCCACAACAAGAAAGGGGTAACAAATAAGAACATGATTTTCCCTACTTGACTATTTTTCATCAATATCTAACAAGAATTATCAATCTGTTTCGATCCCCTGCTAGAATTTACCCTCATTCACCACATCTTGATCAATTCGGGGATCTCAACAAGGCTTCGGTACACCTTCTCGCTCGGCAGGTGCATGTGCTTCTAGCCGGCTGCAGACTCCATGGTTTTTTGCGAACGAAATTGCGAAGTAAAAACAGATGGGTTTTGTCTGAAAATAGGGCAATGTGGGAAAGCCAAGAATAAACAACTACCACTTGGGGATGGTTTCAATCCCACCCCAAAGTAATGGTGATTTTTGGGATGGTTTATGATTGGGTTTATTTCAGTATCCCTGAAATAAATGGATTATCATCATTGTCCCTATCAAAACGGCTATTTTGCGGGTATACCCCCATTTTCAGACACACCCGAATGCTGCAGCACATTTTTTGCGGGGATCAGGAAGTGGTTTCTGAAGTCCATGTGGTGATTTTGGCTGCTTTTTCTGTGCTCCACATGGGCAAATGTAGCATTGTGGGGATCTGCAACATGACCTTTAAATGTTTATATATTGGAGATCTTTTGCCCCATTTTCTGCCCCATTTTCCGGTGATGCTTTTCGCCAGACGGCCGTCACTAAATTGGCTGTTTTTCTTGGGTTTACTGTAACATCAAATAAGATCGTACACCCAACAATAAACCATCTCCAAAACCACAATTCTATAAACTATAAACCCTCCCCGAATGGTAGTTGTTCATTATTGGGTTGCGCACATCAGCGATCTTATCACCTACCTACCTACCTACCGACCTACCTACCGACCTAACATACATACATACATGCATGCATGCATACATACATACGTATACTGGTTAGTCAGTTGGATAGTTGGGTACCCAGTTGCTTAGTCAGTCAATCACTCGGTCAGCCGAGCAGAGAAGCACAGAGAGAGAGAGAGAGAGAGAGAAAGCGAGCTAGTTAGTGGGTTAGTTACTTGGTTGGACAGATAAGAGATAAATATGTGTAATTAGATTCTGTTCTGTACCCAAGTTGGAGTGGGAAACCACCCCACTCAGTTGGCCCAATGTTGGTTCGGCCCAGGCGTGAACCAAAGTCGGATGAACATATTTTCTGACCAACAAAAGCCAAGAATCGGGGATGGATCATACTCTATGAAATCACATGTTTCAGCGATCCTCAGCTACTTATAGGTTAATAGCAGTGTATCAGTGTTTCTTTGACCGACCATTTAGGAGCTGACCAGGGCGGCCCAATGTTTTTAAAGCGATGGTTTACTCGATATTTATGAGGAGGTTTACCAGCAATAGTTAGTAAATCACCAATATTTAGATGGTTTATACCACCCATGGTAAATTTGGTGATCGTTTAGTATTGCTTTACGAACATTAGTTTGAGAGTGACAATTACCATGCCCTAAGATTCTGTGCACAACTTTAGATTGCCTTCGACCGCAAACCAGCTCATTCCCGACCTAAGCAATGGGTTTAGGAAGTTCCCATTGGACCATCCCTTTGGCTGGAAGGGCTACCCTGAGAGCAGATCATACTGTGGTTGCGAAATCCTGCATCAGTTGATGGTTTATCCCATTATAACCCCATTCTCTAGAGTGTTTCATAGGAATTCCCTACGGTTTCCAACTGGTTCAGGATGGCAACCGTCCATCCACAGTATGACTACTTCCATTGCCATGTCCTCAATGGCTCTTCAAAGCCACACAGGTGGCCATGATGACAACATGTAAAAAACCTGTAATTAATGAACATGGATGATGAAGATCCTCACGAATCAAGCATGAACTTTAGCCAACCCTCAGCACCCACCCAACATGCACAGAAGTCAAAGCATCAAATGTGCAAAGCGGTACCCCCAAACGATAGCTAAGTTGACGCACACAACTTGGTTAACGCTTGGGTTTATGGAGGATTAACTATAGGATTCATGGGGTTTACAAGCCAACTTATAACTGGGGGGGGGCCACCTCATGTGCATCCTTTTCAGCAACTGAGAACGATTTTTGTGGCGCTTCCGGAAGCTCCGCAGCTTCGGCATGGCAAGTCCTGTGAAGGTGGAACGGAGCGCCACTGCGGCAGAAGCTGTGGCTGGGCAGACAACACCGAAGGGGTAGCAACAAGGGAGAAGAATCAGGATCTTGCCTTGTTTGGTGGTAGAACACGTTTAAACACCAACATTAGGCTAAGGATATGATCAACATTGATCAACATGGGTTCAGAATTCAGGGAAGTTTGCACTTGGCCTTGTTTTCCTTATCTACCATCACGTAATCAAACGTGGCTGGTTGGAAATTCCCCGAAGTAAATGGAGGTCTAGTTCGCTGGGAAAATTATCGAACTAAATGGAGGATTTTCCCGACAGCTATGTTTGATTAGCAGAGGGCATAATGGCAATATCGTTGGGAATATCCTTGGGAATATAGTGGGATATGTCACTAACAATAACATCCTATGACTATGGTGGAATTGGGGATTTAACGAAGGGAACTAAGCGGCCTGGTTTTCCGTGTTTTTGTTGTCTCTTTTCAACAGATTTCAAGCCGTTCGCCACAACTGAGGTAGAAAAATATGGTGGTTACGTGCCCAACTACCGCGCTCGTGGGGAGCAGCACTATCGCTTGCCTTACAAGGCTGTGATTGGGGTCCTTGGAAGATCAAAAACAGGAGGATCGCAACCAAAAATGCGGATATCATGTTATCAATATATGCGTATGTATATATATATATATATACATGTATGTATGAATTATATACTAGAACATGATATGTTTGTGTATATATATACACACCATTGTACCATTATATACTATATACATTTAATTATATACTATATACATTTAATTATATATTGTTTACATACAGAAAGTATATTATATGATATGTGGCATACAGTACATTAAGCTTTGGACGGCTTCTCATTTTCTCTAGCTGCTGTTGTGCGGTGCCAGGACAAGTCAAGGCTCATCCATGTGCGTCCGCATCCTGAATGGACTAAGGCATGGTGGGAAGGGAGACTAGTTGTCATGTGGCTCTATTTGAGCAGCTGGAGACTAGTATCTCTTGGTTGATGTTGATGGATAGTTGTAAGCTATTAAGCATTACTGCAACCCCCTTGCAACTGGGGTGTTGGGAATAACCCTGAGTTATTTTGTATGGGGGAAATTCTTGGCTTATACCCATTCTTACTGGTAGAGCCTTTACAATTGTTGTTTGAAAGTGCCATGCTTTCTCAGTAAATCACCAGAATCTCAACATGTGCACCATACCCTCTTGTGAACAAATGCGGAAATGAATCAAGATTCTGTTGAACTTGAACATCATCTATAATCATATATCCCACAATATCGCATTATATCCCCAGTATGCTTGGCTCTGTCTCCCGATTTTAACAACGGAGGATTATCCAACGAATCGTAAGTTAGTAGGTCCCCGATTGGTAGGTTATCCCATGTATAAACGAGATACAGTTCTTTTGGTCACTAGCCAGCCACTATTCCATATTCAATCATATCCCAGCTGTTTCCCATTGCTATCCACTATTGCTGCTTAAAGTCCTTCCTTTCCTCATCAAATCAGCAGTTGTATCCACCTGGGATGATCCTCCAGTCGTAGGTCGTTCCAGCATGGGATTCCAACTTCCATGAGTTGGGATATGGGGCTTCAATAGTATCCTATGACTTGGTGATATATGCGCAAAATCCAATATTGTGAGATATATTACATCTCACCACTTAGTTATAAATCCCCAAATGCAATATTCTCAATGATATATCTCACCCTCTCCATTCCCACTATATTCCCAATGATATTCCCAATGATATCCAGCATTTTCATGGTCATCTGAGCAGTGTTCAAAACCCCTGGTGGTTGATCATTAGTTTGGGGATTCTACTACCCTTTGTATAGTGGGGATTATTTCAGAATCCAAGAACGAGGAGTCCCGTTCTTCACCAGGATTAGATGGAATGGTCATCTGGTCATCTCAGCCTTCCAGGTGCCCCAGCATCGCACCCAGACTGAGCTTTTTGCGAAACGTCGCGCTGCGCGTGTGCCAGACATCTCCATGGCTGGGGGTCCTGGGGGTGAACTCTGTGGATGGGTCCTATTTCACCATAGGACAGGGGCCCCAATATCCTAACTTATGGTAGAGTAAAATAGCTATTGAAAATGGGGATTTATAGTGGATTTTCCCATGAAAAATGGTGATTTTCCGTAGTTATGTTAGTTTACCAGAGGGTAACTTATGGGACTTAGAATATGTTAGAATCTCATGATTTTTTTTTTCAGCCATGATCTACTGTACTCCCAATGTAATTCCCTACGAAATGATTTGGCCAGTTGAAGCACGGATACGTCAGAATCATTGTTATTCATTCATGAGTTGTCTGATGTAGATATTTGAACAACTGTATATATAATGTATATTTTTGTATCACTCTTGGTGTTGAATTTTGACTGCTAGTAAAGATTTCTGAAGGGTTATTGTATGACAGATTTCTGGAGGGTTCCCAAAAGAACTGGGGTAATAGCAGGGTTTTTGTGCGCCAGCTCGGAGCCCTTACAGGTTTGGCCAGCACAAGATCGCTGGGATCTATGGATGTTCATCCAAATATGGTATAGTGTGGTAAACCCAATGCCATAAACCATTGCCAAATTCACCATTTGTATGGGTGGGATTCCAACCATCCCCAGTCATGGTAGGTGTATGGCACAGTAGGTTTTGACCCATCACCATATCTTGCAAATCCTTTCCGACTAGTAAGATCAGCTTGAAAATGGGGCAGAGACATTTGGCAGAGACATTTGGCAGAGACATTTGATATGTTTTTTTTTTTTCCAAGGAGAAAGAATCGTTGTCCACTACCCATCTATGCTGGTATCCCATCATCACATACCCTCTGGTAAACCAACATAGCTGTGGAAAATCACAATTTTTATTGGGTAAATCAACTATTTCTATGGCCATTTTCAATAGCTATGTTAAATTTCAATGGCCATTTATAGTTGATTTTCCCATTAAAAATGGTGATTTTCCATAGTTCGTTTACCAGAGGGTATATCCTATCAGGACATCGATGGGGATGGCGTGGTGGGTCCCACCGACTACTTCGTGGCCAAGACATTTGGGAAGGCACCGTTGGCACAATGGAGCTGGGTTGATTTGCTGGAAGATTTGCTGGTTTGATCATGGATGAAAAAGTGGATCTTGTGGTTTTATAATATGGGATATGAATGGGATATGATTGGGATAATGAAGGATATCATGGGGATAATTTGTTGGCAAATCAGGAGCCAAAATAGGATGGTAAACACAGCACATTGATGCAGGTCCGAACTGAAGTAGGAGCAGAAAAAGGAGGGTTTTGGTTGAACATGGGGTTGAACCATTCGTGGTACTCAGAGATACACTCAGTGAGAGCATCGTGGAGTATATGAATTATCTGCACATGCTGGTTTCAGATTAGGATAGCCGACAAAATCACTTGTGACATCTGCAAAAACAGTATCCCTCCCTCTCACTGTCAATTGGGGATCCAACCACTGTTTCCACAGCCGGGATTTGACAGAACAGGAGATGTCATTCCACCCCAGTGACCCATAGTGACCAGGGACATACACCAGAATATCAGAGGGAAATTTCACCACAATTGGCCACAACGAAATAAAGGATACGACGAATAGCTAGCTTATAGGCAGAACATAGGGACGAAAAAAAATGGCCTCCAGTTCTTTATCCATGACCTGGAAGGCCCAGCACATGATCCATCGCACAGGACAACCGCCTCACTACACCCGAGAGAGGCCAGTGGAGATGGATGTGAACTCAAGGGGTTTTGGGGGTTCCCAAACAGATGGTCCTGGGTCATGAAGAATGCCACATGATTCTCCCATGTGAATGCAGGATGAAAAAATCAATAACTGAGGGTAATGATGCTTTTTTTTGGATGCATAGAGATAAAACTTATGAGAGATAGAATAGGTATAAACGGTGAGCATTAAGCGTATAGACTTACGGATTTTTCCTGGGAACGACTCCAACCCAGACTATCACACAACCATGTGCTTGCCGTCAGTGGTTGGATTCAAGATGGCGAAAGTGGAACGATAGGAGTAATTGGGCTATCCCTTTCCCATGGCCGAACTATTCATCGCTGGATTTTTGTATCCCTTTTATTGAAAATATCATTACCAAAAAACGACACATGCTGAATTTTATGGCAAAGATATGCTAAGATCATGTATTAGATTTTCCGCGACATTTTTGTAGCACAATTATCCTTTTAATCTTCAAATGTTCCAACTATTCTGACTTATGAACTTCTGTAAAACACAGTTTTTGACATCAGATTTTCCAAGCATTCTACCATTCTGGAGGCCCTTTGATGGCTAAGATTTACCCATCCATCCGCTTCACCAGGTCGCGTGGTGGAGGCCTTGGAGGAGGGTTTTCTGAACCAATACGCCTGGGGCTACGACCAGGTGGCGGATGGGTCAAGTTACCTGGTGAAATTCCCACATGACAAAAGGGGAAAGATCCATGAAAACGAACTATGAAAACCTCATACCAGGGCTTTGACCTATAACCATGTGACTATTTCATCAATTGTTGGGCTGAAGAAGTATTGTAAATTGTTATTGTGGCCAAAAAATAAATGATTATGATTATTGGCTATTTGGGGGCCATTAAATTATAAATCGTACCCAATAGGTATACACAAAAATAATTCACACATTGGGTATGGTTTTTATATTGTTGAGGAATCCTCATCGTTTGAGTTTGTGTGAGAATGGGGGATTTAGCCCTGAGTTTTTGAGCATTGAATGATAGGGAATGGAATGTGGTTCCCAATTTTCAGGCAACTATGATGAAAACACATCCAATCTTGAAATTGAGGTTGATTTGAATATGTCAAGTAAGCAGCAAAATCGCCACGACTTGCCCGTGTTACCATTGAGTCGTCCAGGGTATTCTCGCTCGGGGTAGCTGAGCTGTCCAATCATCAACCCAAGCGGTGACATCCAGGTTGTTAGGTGGTAAGAAGCCATGAAACGGTCACGTAGGAATTCCTTTGACATTTCTTGCAGATATCAATTCTATCTTCTGGTAGCACTTTTTTCCTCGTTGCGAAAGTTTCAGAACTGTTGGGGCCGGATGTTGCATGCTTCGTTGGACCGAATTGCGCGACTCCAAACTCAAAAGTAATACAAGCAACCAGCAACATGGTATTGCGTCACAATTCGCAACCCCCCAAAGTCTCGATGGTTCAATATCAAAAGCAACAAAAAACTACGGGGCCATTGGTACACCAAAGTCTGACCCATACACATGGAGGTTTCCTAAAATTGGGATACCCCAAGTCACCAAGTCACCATAGGTTTCAATACTAAAATGGTCTAATTATGATTTGGGGGTACCACCATTTTAGGAAACCCCCACAGGCGGATACAGCATCAAGTCTTTCTACTGAGTCCTACTGGGTTCTATTCACATGGAGACCTCTCAGCATGTGACCAACATCTGCGGCGCAGGTTGGAGCACAACGGAAGAACGTGGTGAAGCAATTACGAGGCGCCGGCCTCTCCCTGGTAGACGATCCAAATGTTGACTGGACATGTTGGTTAGTATATAAGGGGAGTGATCCAACAAAACTATATATATATATATATTATATACATATCTATGTATACATAGATAGATCGTGCCAGAATTAGCTATAGATAACAGTTATACGCTTGAAATGACAGCTGATGAACATGATAGCACAAATAGCAATATCAATGAAGAAAGGTTCCTCCATTGTTGCAACCTCCAACTGTTGGGTCTCGAGCCCCTGCAGGAAAGATCTTCAACGGAGACAATGCGCACGAGTTGAACCACGTCTATCCACCGCATTTCAACGCACACAAGGTGGTCCTTGGACCCGTGACCATTGGCACCCAATTCACGGACAGTCTTGGTGGTCACAAGAGTAAGTCATTCTGGGTGGTTTCTATGTTACCCGGTGGTCACACGAGTCTTGGGGAATCTATCGGGGATACCACATATTTGTTGGGGCTTAAGCAAATCCAGTTCTTTTCTCAGCTCCACAGGTGCCCCGCTTCTGGACGGCCCGAAGCCTAAGTTCTATCAGAAATGGTGATAACATGGTGATTTAACCAACAAAAATTGGGATTTGAGATGATGAAGATTATCACTTTAACATACTTCAAACCATCAAAAATAGAGAGAGATGACTTGTATAGTTGTTTTTTGATGAGGGTCTTTTTCTTGTATTCGGCCTTCCAATTTTAGGGTCAATCATCTTGACACATCTCATTCATGTAAAATACTCCAAATTCCTTTGCCAAGACCTTCAGCTGTCACTTTTGATTTGTGATGCCTTCTCACAACGTGAAACTTGACACTTCCATGACTAACGTCAGAGAGATTTCCCCCACGATGTCTGGTTCACAGGCCATTATAAAGGTGGTTATTGGTCAATTATCCCTCAATAAACCCTGTTGGGGGGGGTTCACCCAAAGTGGGGATTGGTTGAATCGCCATGATTGTAAGTAGATGGGGCAGATTGGACAGGTGAATAGTTTCCGGGACCGGTTGGTGGTTTCAGAATCATGAACCCCACGATGTTTCATCTCACATCCCTTTGTTTTTTGTTCCCCACATGTCAAATCAATGGATTGTACATGTGAAACAGGAGGACATGGTATGGTCAACGCATGCCCCTGTGAAACAGAAACCATGCCTCAGGGTGAGAGAAAGTGGCTACCATCAACTTGCTCAGATCATCCTCACTTGCCTCCTTAAAGGATATAAACCCATCTCAACCCCACATTTTTCCTGTATTTTATCTTGAATTTGGTGGCTACTCGCCATTCTTGATGGTCAGCATTCCCATGGCCATTACTATGGTAAACCCCGAGCCACAAAACATCCCCAGTATCACCAGAAATGGGTCTTAAAACCATGAAAAATGGAGGGTTTATGGCATTGGGTCAAACATATCATAGTTCTGTCCTATAAATCAATCACAGTTCCTAGTTGAGTCCCAAGTTTCCATGGAGCATCCGCCATCGTGAACCGAGGCCACAGAAATGAAGATGCAGAGGAAGGCGGATCGGCACAACTGCGCCACCGCACTGAAGGAGGTGCGATAGAGAGTGAACAGTTATCAGTTGGGTGAACTAAGAGAGATGTGGAAAATCCAGGGTTTTCTGAGGTTTTGTGATCTGCAAATCGAGGGTCCTCTGTGCAAACGTTTACCAGAGGGTATCAGTTGGTTTTGATACTGCTTGGGGAATGGGAATGAATAGTAACCTACAATCAATGATGAATCGGTGTACAGCCAACAATCATGGATGATTCATGGATCATTGGAATGATAAGGCGAAGCCGATGCAGAAAAGTCTGTCCCGAGTTGGGTTGATGATACCCCCGTGGTGAAAAAAACAGTTTGCGAACTGGACAACCACCATTTTTCATAGGTAAATCATCTATTCTCATGGGTCGTTTTTCCTTAGCTTTCTTAAATTACCACAGGGTAAACCATTGACTTTTGAACCACTCTAGCGATAATCGCGTGTTTTTTTTTAATGTACAACTAGTTCTATTCTTGAGGTGATGATACATGGATTTTGGGGTGTGTTTTCGTGAATACAGCTGTCCTATTTGATGGGGTTTGTTGAGAAAAAGAATCCCCACACATTCCGGCGGAAATCTTGAAGAAGCGCTTGGGTAGGATTACAGGGCTGGTAATTCCCCTCTCACTAGGGTTATCTACGAGTTATCTACGAGTTGTGAATGGTAAGAGACAGCCAATGTCAACCTCTGAGGTACAAATCAGGAGGCCGTTCATTCCTTCATGAGAAATGCGACTTTGCCAGACCCACTGCTGAACTCGGATTTGCCAAATTTGTACTCGGACTCACCGAAATATAGATAGCAAACAAGAAGCAGCAAACCAGCTGGGAGAACCAAACGTAGCCTTCCAGCTTTGTATCCTCCAAATATCAACCCACCTTTGTGGGGCTAAACCCCTTTGTCAGGCGCATGAATCGGAGAATCCCTGGCATATCCCAGAACCTCCACTCCGACAGGAGAAATAGCCGGGTTGGTGAGGGTTTGCGGTCCCAAACTTGGAGAACCAGAAGCATTTCAATCAACAAAGATGGTATTTTTTTCCATGATTTTCTCATCAAACATGGGGGAAAAAGCCATTAAACGATACTAAAGATGGGGATGATGGGGATGTATAGTTGTCATGCGGCAATGTGTGACACAGCATGAGGTTGCGAAAACTGGGCCCTCGGGGACCACAGAAACATGTCATTTTACCTGGTACTCTGACACTGGTGAAGAGCAAAATAGCTGGGATGTACGGACCTTCATCCCCCCAAAAGTATGAGGTTTTTGATCAATCTTTGATCCATCCCCTTACAAGAAACTGACTTCTGAGTATTTCCAAAGCTGCAGCCAGCCGTGACTCATGGGCAGCCAGTTGAATGAATATGGATGAATATGGCATATGAGTGCAGCAAATCATCACTTGCACCTCTTGACACTTGCATTAGTTTTTTTACCAGTGATTCTTTCTCAAAATATCATCGACCTGCGCACCATGGGGGTTTTTAAAGAAACTGCGACACCCGGAGTCCGTTCAACGGTTGAAGAAGCTTAGGTCCTTGGGGTCCTCCCTCCGTCTCTCTCTCTCTCTATCCCTGGTAGCCGTAGCCTACTGCGGCTGGAAAGCCCTTCTTTTGAATTAGAAAAGATGGGAAGGCCATCAAAATGACGGAACTGCTGTTCTTTTCCGATTCCATCTGGGTCAGAGTCATTCCGTGCCCCCATGGGTGAAGCCTCGTGGTCGGAGGAGGGAATGGTCTCCGATCCGCCCTTCACCAGCCGACACCAAAAAGATGCAGCGCGGAAACGAGAGGCGCGGCGGTTTCAACCACGTGGGAAGGGTGGAGTTGGGGTTTATGGACACTATACTCTGCGAATCCAACATGGTTGGAAAATCCCCGAAGTAAATGGAGGTTTCGTTCGCTGGGAAATTCGACGATAAATAGATAGTTTTTTTTAATTGCGATAATATATATATATATACATACATATTTTGTTTGATCCCTTACCCTTTATTGAAACTAAAGATATAAGATTTCTAGCTTTGGGGTTGAACATGGACTTTGGGGCCTCACGAGATGAATGCGGCATGGGTGATCCATAATCCAACTTTGGTGTCTCCCAAATCGGTGAGACAATTTTCAATCCATTTTCAGAGAAATCACGGTGTATCCAGAGCTGTATATGTTATATTTGCCTATTTTAATTTTTTCGGTCGCAATTCGGATGTCCACAAAAGCCAAAGAATCTTATATTTCAGACATGATTTTTGCGAAGTTGCCTTCTAGCTTCATTCGGTGATTTCTGCCATGGTGCCGCAGGCCAGATATCGTGGAGGCCTGGATGAGTGCAGCAATGCTGAGAAGCAAGTCAAGGTCCGCTGATGGGAATCATTGGGAAATCGGCAGCAAAAAGTGAGGTTAGGAAAGTGGTTTTTGAAGCCAAAGATGTGATTCTTTGAATTCTGCTTTAGGCCAAAGTTGGGTTTCTGACACGCTCCGTTCTTGGGCTACATCTGGTTGCATCAGATTTCAGAATATCAGGGATGAGCATAGGAGTTGTAACAGTCAGACCACACGACAACGTTCACCATAGATGGGTAAAAGACGAGGGAACTGTCACAAAAAAAACCAGATATTTCACCTCGGTGAATTCTCACAATCCATCCAGAATGATGGGACATTGGGGTCTAACTCACCTAGACTGGGAAATCATTGGGGAGACGATCTGTGGCTGGATTCACCTGGAAGTTGTTTACCCGAAAGGAGGGACAACACTAATAGTGGGAATAGTACCTTCACTTGATGTTATTCCTGTTGTTCTCTCTGGAGGTATCCCCATGTTTTTGATGAGCCCCAGTTTATTTGGATGGTCATCCCAATTTGTCATGGACTAGCGACCCTGCAATAGGTGACTTCAAAGTGGAACAATATCAGCAATTGTTATGTTCCAACATTTCTTTTTTTGCTTTTCCATTTTTGCTGCTCCTGGATTGATCAACTTGGGGTGCCCAAAAAGGCATGGTGCGACAAAGACTGAGAAAAAAGTGGGTCCCACGCTGAAGTCCCAAGACATTGGATTGACCCTTTACAAAGGGGGGAATACATTATATCCACCCTTTATACCCACCATGTCTGCATTATATTGCATTATATCCATCAATAATTACATCCACTAGGTCCAAAGCCATCTGGGGGAATTGATGAAATATCCCATGAAATGTCCCCATTGAAAATTTACTGTCTATGTAATGCTAACCACTTTAATATGAGATTCCGACGACTACCCATAGTTTCTGCGTAAATCAAGTTTCTTTATCCCATGAATGGGAATCCATGTTCCCAAGTTTAGCAGATTCCCAACTCTGAGCCCGCCAGGCACCCGGTTTGGAGTACGTGGAGGAACCAGAGGCAGCTGGCAGTGAAAGTCCATTTTTTGAGAGTACCCAAGTATGACTTACTTGACCTTGATTTTGGGCAGTTTTTTACTTTCTTTTTCTTCGTTCTTCTGTCTTTGAGGCTTCTTTTTGAAGGAATATCCCTCAGAATATCAAGAACTCCAGGTCTGCCCAATGCTACGAGGTTGCTGTTTTTGGGGCGACTTTTGGGCAGAAGCATTGACGGATCCATTCCTTGTCTAATAAACGGATTTTGCTCATTTTGAGAATTAAACCCTCAGAATTTTCTGAGGGTTGTATTGCAATTACTCTTGTCAAAGATCTCAATTCCGTCGATTAGCACTTTCGGTTTTGTTCGCTACACCATCATTTTCTTTTGGCTGTAAAGACGTTTGTTGAGGTGAATTTTTAATCCAGGAACAAAAAAAATGCTTGGACCCACAAATCCCATCGTGTTGGGAAAAACATATCTTATTAATATCCCATGAATATTCCCAGGATTTAAAGGCTTACGCCTGACAGCCGGGCGCCGGCAAGGAAAGGGACGCTGAAGAGGGTTGTCGGCTTTATGTTGGCCCGCGGTGGTCCTAGCATCGNCGCCGGCAAGGAAAGGGACGCTGAAGAGGGTTGTCGGCTTTATGTTGGCCCGCGGTGGTCCTAGCATCGCCTACGTTGGACCGATGGTTGTTGTCGTCGCTGTCGTTGTCGTTGTCGTTGTCGTTGTCGTTGTCGATGTCGTTGTCGTTGTCGTTGTCGTTGTCGTCGTCGTCGGCGTGGGCGTCGTCGTCGTCGGCGGCGTCGTCGTCGTCGGCGTCGTCGTCGTCGTCGTTGCTGCTGCGGTCTTGGCCGCGGTGGTGTTGGCCGCTGCAGCTTTGGCCGCTGCTGCTGCCGCTGCTGCTGCAGCTGCTGCTGCAGCTGCTGCTGCT
>BGPT01003853.1:235-27356 GCA_003297045.1 Symbiodinium sp. clade C Y103
CATGCCAAACCAAAAACTCACAAAACGGACAACTTCCTAACAACTCAAGCTACCTAAGTCACAACTCTTTGTGACAAAACGAGATGAATTCAACTAACTTTATGACAAGTACCTGCAAACTACAAACGAAGTCCAAACTACGAAGTATCACAAAGTCCAACTACAAGACAACAAACAACTACACAAGTTAAGCTCAAGATCGCTACACTAGCTATACATGGGGCAAAAGCGAACCTAAATTTCACACCCACTCACATCATTGTCGCACACATCTCACAGAAAAAATTACACATACACAATCCACATCATCAACATTTTCCTCATCTACTCGGGACTGAATGCTCAGGACTAATTGTTCAAGAGCCGCTAAGCGTGCTCACAGTGGCACGGCGTTGCTGGAACGCGCCGTCAATAGCCGCAGGGCATGGTTGAGAAGGCGTCCGCGGCCAAGGACTGGACGCGCTCCGCTCTCAGGGGCACAGCGTGCTGCAAGATGCCTGCGGGCAAGAAGAGAGTGGTGAGGGCCAAGTGGCGTTAACAGCGTCTGCCCATTGGCAGGGCCTCCTAGAACGTGCAGAGCATCCATACACAGGCAAAGGCGTCATGGTTGTGAGCTAGCCGGATCGACGTCCCATTTTTGGAAGGAGAAGTCCGCAGGCGCCGCACAGTGCTGGTGGAGTAGAGTCCACCCGAAAAGCCTACATCACAACACTCCAAAAGCCTAACATCAAAACAACATTGCGATTTCTCAGAATCGGCAAAATACTGTCTTGCTACAAGACTGGGAACCTTCCATCAGCAACCGTATTCTTTGGTTTCACTGGTGTTTACTTCAACTGACAAGTGACACAGGCCCTGTGCCAGCGTGCGCTTTTTCCGAGCAAAAAAAAACCATCAGCAACCGTATTCGCCATTTTGCGCTTCCTTGAGGGGTGCTGTACTCTTAGCGGCCGTTTTGATGTAAAAGTCACCGCAACAAGGTGGTATGAAAAAAGTACTGCAACAAGGTAGCGACGCATTACGACTTTTCGCTTCAAAAGCTAGAGCATATCTTTTCCAAGCGTTGCGCATCGGACATCATTTCGTGCGAAGGATAGGTAAAAATTTTGTCTGTTGAGTGTTACCTCCTGACTTGTCCTGCTGCGGAGTTCTTAGCTGCGGATGCATCCTCGGATTTTTGCTGGAAAGTATGGCGCGCGCTGGCTCACGGCCTGTCACCAAGAAACAAAAAGACGAAAAGCGAAAAAAACAACATGTGTTTGCCCAAGGGAAATGCAAAAGCCCGTCCGGGATTGCGGAGGGTTCCTTGCGCACGCCTGGGCACTGCGCCACAGTGCCACGCTGGCGTGCACGAAAAGTAGGATTCCTTTGCAGCTTTCTTCCGACAGACACGTCCACAGCCATTTTACGCGGAGACTTGCGGAAACCTCGCTTGCAAATGTTCACGAACGGTTGCGGATCAACGCAACGTCTCAACTCATCCAGAAGTCCTTATCCCCAAAAAGTTGCCCCTCTTGTGGAAACCAGTTGGAAAGCCTTCCACACTTGTCCCTCCTTCCGGAGTGGAACGGAGTTGGCAGACCTTCCAAAAAGCTCTTACTGCAGGAGAGAGTTCCAGCTTTGTCTTAGACGACTCCGCCCAAAGATGAGAATGCAAAGATGATGCAATCATTCGTTCGGTCTGTTCGCTACTTATTTCTGAATTGCAAAGGTTTTCGCACATTACAGACGCTACAGTTGGCCAGGAAAAGGCTGGAGGGACGTAGAACCTGCTAAAAGGCATGTTTAAGATCCATGACCCTATCCGCCACGTAAGATCCCTGCAAGAGCCTCTCAGTGATGCGAATGTGGCAACTTCAGAGTTTTTTTCTGTGTAAAATGCGATTTTTTGTGCTTTCAGATACAATCCTGCACGAAATCTCGAATGCAAAAACTCGCACACCGAAACACAGAAGAACGCGCACACAGAAACTGTTACAAAAAAACCCTCTATTTTTGCATATGTATTCCTCTTATCTGATTAAATCGCATTTTTTCACTTTTTCATTCCTGGTGGGAACTGGGTGGATTCCAATTGAGGATTCACAAGTAACGAGGAATCTTTGGTGAGGAGTAACTGGCACGCCGCCGAATTTGAGTAACCAATGAAAGCAGCAGTGAAAATTGAAATCAAATGCTTTGGAAATCAATTGTAATCATGTTTCGATCATCCATTTGTATTAACCTGCCAATCGACGATCCATGTGTCAATCTTTCGTTGACTTATCAATCAAATGTTCGATCACTTGTCAATCAATTGTCTACCATCCACAACTCAAAGGAACACGACTGAACAAATGAGATTGTATTTTTCCGCGATGTGATTAGGTTCCATTGTCTTTGAATTGCCACAGCTGTTATCATCTTACTGTTAGTTACCGGTCTAAACTGAGGGTACTACTCAGTGATTAAAAGAGAGAATTTAGAAGAACTTGAGAAGTAGGAGGTTTTGAGAGTTTTACTCCTGAATGTTAACTCCTGGTGTTAACTCCTGAGTATGAACTCCTGAGTATGAACTCCTGAGTATTAACTCCTAAGTGTTAACTTCTGAGTATTACTCCTGAGTATAAACTCCTGAGTAGATGATGTAAATTATGTCGAACTCCTGAATAGATGATGTAGATGATGTAGATGATGTAGATGATGTAGATGATGTAAAGGATTTGATGAGATGTGTGATGTAGATGAAGTTGATGTAGATTTGTAAGAGATGTATGTGAAGTAGGTGATGTTGATGTAGATGATGTTGGAGACGTAAAGAAAGTAGTAGATGTGATGTAGATGAATTTGGCAGCTGTTCTTTGGGAAAAACCCTTCGCAGCAGCTTTCGGGAAAAATGTTGTGAAATTGCGATTTGGACATGTCTCTGTGTAAACGCCTCTGCGTGTAAAAAGTTTCTGTGTGTAAAAGCTCCTCCGCATAGAAACTCCTTTGTGTGAAGACTTCTCTGTTGTAAACGCGTTTTTGCGTAAACTCTTCTGTGTAAAGACTCCTGTGTCAAAACTTCTATGTGTAGAAACTTCTGTGTGTGCAAGCTTCTGTGCGTAGAAACTTATGTGCAGAGATCTTGCCAAGAGACCTCTTATAGAGATCTTGCACAGAGACATTGGCATGAGATCTGCTGGGATCTTGCCAGGAAAGCTCTTCTAGAGCTTGCGCAGAGATCATTGAAACAAATCTTGCGAAGAGTCGTCCTGTAGGGAGCGTGCGTAGAGATCTTGCCAAGAGACCTGAATCTTAGAGATCTGCATAGAGATTTTGCCAAGAGGTCTCTTACAGAGATCTTGCCGACAGAACTCTTGCAGAGATCTTGTACCCTGCCAGGACAGCTCTTGTGGAGAGCTTGTACAGAGACAAGGTGAGGAGACCAGAGATTTTTTTCATCAACATCATTGCCCGCAACATTGTCATCTTCATTATCATCATCATCATCATCATCATCATGCATTATCCTCACACCCCCACACTATTTGGTGTCTCTTCCCGGGATAATTTTTGTTGCTTGGGCTGGTCCGTTCGGAATGGCGACCCTCAACTTCACGTTTTTCCTATCATTTCTCCTCGGTTAGAGATCAAAAAAAACCATTCATCAACAGCAGTTCAAAACGATCGAACAGGGGTCGTTACTTGTTGATAAATTCGGGTTTTTCTTCTTTTACGGAAGTGCAGTTTGGAAACTGAGCAATGTATTCACAGGGTCTAGCGTCCGAAAGCCGAATGTCTGACATTTTGGACAGTGCTGGTGAGTTCACCGCAGCACTCCGGGAGCCTGCCACATGGCCGCAGGGATAACATTCCATTTGAGACTTCACTCACAGATCCTGGAAACATTCAGACATTCCTTGCAGAAGCATTCGTTGAGGCTCTTGGATCAGAAAAAGAAAGTGTGCCGCTGTTGCTTTCGCATGGTAGCGGAGCTACCTCAGCGCTCCAACTGCCAATCGTTGCTGTGACTCTGAACTTCCTAGACAAGCCTCTGAATCTATCTGCATTCGGGTGACGTAACACTGGATTTGGAGACATGTGGACTGACAGCTGGAGTGTATCAATGGTTTGACTATGGACTACATATTACTTTGTTTAGGCATTTCGTCTATGACTTTGTTATCTCCGACATTGCTATGCTTTATTGCGTTTGCTTGGTCTGCGATGCGCGGTGTGAAGATATCGATTTGGTTTGGTATTTGCATTGCCGATCTGACTGCGGCCCATCGACTTGTACCTCTGTGGATTTTTTAGTGGAAACATTGGAAACCTCTACATAGTCAGCGTTTTACGTTGGATTTTCTGCAATAGTTGGAAGGTAAGATCATGGCAATAAGAGCCTCCATTGGTGCAGATGTTCCAGCCGTCTTTGATGCTGGGATATCGAAGCAGCTACCAAGTGGCAGGAGCAATACAGGCTGCTGCTATTGCAGTCAAGCCGGCATTTTCAGTACTACCCAGAAAACCCAACAATCTACAGCAAGTAATGTAGTGGTGGATTGGTCGAACTTGGTTTAAAGCCTTCCGTTTTGGATGACCTTGAACAATAGCAGGACTGAGCAGAAAACGTTTCTTATCCTCATCACCAATGAAAACGTGAATCGCTCCAATTGAGTTTTGCGGGGGTTGTAATGACTTCGAGCTGTCACGTAGGTCAAAAACAAATTGTTTTTGACTGTCACATGCAGCTTCACTTTCTGAAACTGAACCAACTCTGAAATGCGTGAGACTCGAAATTGGGGGCTGGAGAGATGGTGCAGCCATTCTGGATGTTTCTCACAGTCTGATTGCTCCTCCCGAGCGTGGTGGCCCGGTTTACCGCTGTCACCTTGCTTGCCCTGGACCCTGATTCCCACTTTGCACCACCACCATCATAGTGCTTGCCTTTATTCTGTCTTTCTCTTTCGACTTTGACTTTCCTTTGGAAGCGTCTTTGTCGCTCTTGCTTTCGGCCTTTCTCAATGCGATTAATCTCTATGGGAGTAGTTTCGCTTGTGCCTCAGGTCGCAGCAATGATCGAGAATTGCACAGGATTGTTCTGGATTCAGGTGCAGATGTATTGTATTCCTGCAACTTTCTTAGATGCAGTCAAAGGTTTCGGAAGAAGTTTCGAAGCTGCATAGTGCCAAAGATAGATTGATCCCTGTTCAAGATATCAGGGATGTCGAGATCCTTTTACTTGTCAAAATGGCACGGTTGTTGTTTTGCGGGAACGCGAAGCGGTGAGTGAACAAGTTTATCAGCCTATTTCTCTGCTTCGGGAACTTCTTGAGATCAAACTCCTGTTTTCCCCAATCAGTGACACAGGCTGTGAGCCAGCGTGTGCGACCACTGAGCAAAAAAAGGAAAACTTCTTGAGATCAGAATGATTGCAGATGCTTCAACACTAGATGCTTTCAGTTTGTGCTATCAAGGCAGATGTGACTTTGAGACTTGGACCTGTTGGACGTTGGATGATCAGCATTGTGGCAGGTAGACCAGCAAGTCACTTTCAAAACCGTGGTTCGACCTCAGATGAGTGGAAATCTTGCACGTACAACATTGCTTCGAGATCATGGTGATATTGGTTTGTCCCTTGAACCCTCTATCGATTTGAGTGCAGATTTTTAATGGACCCAGGGTGAGGATCCAATGTTGATGGGTTTTACGCCCACCTCTGTATCCTAATGTTGACAGACATGAAATTGCAGATGGTTCCATGATTGCGCCAGAAGTTGCAGGCTTGAGATTGGTTGAACAGTTGCAGCAAGGTGCGCAGGTTCCGCTTGAAGGACGTTTAAGGCGTCTCCAACGGACATGGTGCTTGTGAATGGTGTGGAACCCATTCCCCAGCAGCCTCACATCTTTGCGTGCTGGTTTGATTATTAATGGTTGAGCACATCAAGATCGAAACAGAGATCGTTTGTTGAATTGCAGAAACAGATGGAATTGCAAACAGTTCATGCAGCAGCTAACAGCAGCTCAGCAAGCGTTGACAAGGGTCCCAAGATTCATGGAACTCGAAGAGCCTCCATCTGAGAAAGGTCAGCAGTTGCAAAACCTTTCGCATTTGCCACATGCAAGTTGTTGCCGATCATGCGCGGCTTAAGTGACCGACATGAACGTTTAGGTGCATCACAACGTTCCAGCGTGCCAAGCATCAGCTTTGATTTCTGCTATACAAAGCGTGTTCCAGACAAGAGTGTTGGCAAAGAGATGGACTCAATTACAGCCTCGCTCATGATTGATTCTGCGTGAGGATATATTCAGGCAGTGCCATTCAGGAACAAGAATCAGTGGAGCCTCATGGTTTATGAGCCTTTGTCTTTTGCTGGATTGATGGGACATGCAGAAGTGACGTTTAGATGCGACAGACACAACTGCAGAAGTAGATCAGCATAAAGGTTCAATTTATAGGTCATGCATTGGCATTCTCTTGTACCTTTCTCCAGACCTTCCTCAATGCCAGTACGTGATCAGGTATTTGTCAACATGCGCTTCCAAACCAACACACAAGGCGATGATGGTTTTGAAACATCTGGTAGGCTACATGGCTGGGCACTCAGATGAACATGTTTCTTTGATGTTGAAAGGGATTCACTTTGGACTTTTGCGCGAGTATGAGTGTGAGGATCCAGTTCTGGAAGTTTTCAGTGATGCAGACTGGGCAGCAGACAGAGACACGCGACGAAGTGTCTCAGGAAGTGCCGTTTTCTTTGGTGGCTGCTTGGTGTACTCCTCCTCTCGTGCACAAAAGATCGTGTCACTTTCGAGCGCTGAGTCTGAAACATATGCAGCAGCGTCAGCCGTGATGGATGCCATTTTGATTCGAAGCCTTTTGTCATGGGTGCTTCAGTGTGGCATGTTGATGTACCTTTAGTTGGATTCATCTGCAGCACGTGGCATACTTTCACGTCGTGGTGTTGGTCGTTTGAGGCATTTTAGTTGCCGCATGCTTTGGTTGCAAAAATTGGTAAGTGAGAAGATACTCATTGTGAAAGCCATCATGGGGTCTATCAACCCAGCTGATATCTCAACAAAGAGACTTAGCGTCGGTCGCCTTCAGTCACTTCTTTTTCTGTTCGGAGTTTGGGACGGCTCTAGGTCACAGAATGTTGGCAGTGATGACCCAGGCAGACTTTTCAGACACTTACCGCAAGCAGCGCAATCACATGCACAAACACATCGCAATCCTCAAATTCAATTTCTACTTGGCGCCTTGAGCCTACTAGCTGTGCGATGTGTCCAACAACGATGATGCGGTGAGTGTGAGCACTGAAGGTGCAGAGTCCTTCCAGTCCTTTGAGGAGTATCCAGAGGGACTGATCCAATGGATGCTCGAGAGATGCAACAGAAGGTATGAGCAGGCTGTCCTGAGCCATGACAACATCAGAGAGCAAGCCTATGGTGCAAGGCGTGCTATGCTGGCTGATTTCTTCAACTTCGTCAGAGCTGGAGACGAAGACACACGCGAGCGAGCAAACAATGCTCTGATGATGCTGGATGAGCTTTCTCCAAATCCAGACAGTCCAACATGGGACTCGACCGAAACGGAGGACGAGGCTGAGATGNTGATGATGCTGGATGAGCTTTCTCCAAATCCAGACAGTCCAACATGGGACTCGACCGAAACGGAGGACGAGGCTGAGATGAGGGCCCGCTATGGCCATTTGGCAATGGTTGCCCTGCAAGGCGTGATGGCCATGCAGCTGCAGGGATGCTTCAGTGGTGAGAGAGATTTCACAAGTATCTTAACCGGTCATGCTTCGAGCTTCAGCCTGATTGTCCTGTGCACTTGGAAAGTTTTGCTGATGTCCTACAGCTGGTGGTTGATGCGCAGTTGGCCTGTGGTGAATGCAATGATTGGCCAGCCAGGCCACACACTGGGTTGCAGATTTGAACATGTTCACCACCATGACCTTATACCTTGAAGGTCTTACAACATGGACATTGAAACGAGTCCTTGGTCGACTTGACCGTGCAAGGGCCAGCAACAACAATGGCCGACTCATGAAGTATCAGCATGGCATGGTGTGGCTGCAGAACACTCTTGCCAGACTTCCAAACGCAGGAGGTGAGGAACGCAGACAAATCCATGTGGCGCTGACAGATGACAATGAGCTGTCAGAAGATGACGAGTCTCCAAGCTATATATGGGTTTGGAGAAGATGTCAGGGAGCTGTGGATCAAGCAGCATGCAGATGCTCACATGTTTCTCTCGAGACTGATCGATCTGCACACCCTGGAGACCAATGTTTCACTTTTGAGAGCTTTCGCAAATGCTTTCAGAACTCCACAGCAAGGACCTCCATCAGACTCAGACGAGTCAATGAGTGATGCTCCAACTGAGACTGAATCACAGCGCCGACGTCGCTACATGAACGACGAGCAGTGTGAAGTTTCTGACCCAGATTTGTGGGCCATGTGGCACTACGGCACAAGTGCTGAGACGTCCTCAGAAGAGGTGATGGAATACTGAAGTGAGACTGAGAGCCCAAGCACAGAGGCACCAAATGAAGTGAGTCATTGGCGCAAATACAAACTTTTGCGCAGTGGCTTCAGTGCCATTTTTCACCAAGTCATGCACACCCAAGAAGTAAGACTAGAAGGATCACCATGGATCCTGAGGGAGTGCAATCTGTTGTGATACAAGCCAAAGTGGCAGTATCAAGGCGGGGTGCAAGTATGTAACGCACTCTGCAAACAGGTCAGGCAGACATGTCAGTCATGTCATTTCAGTACAGTTGTGCTGCACATGGAACTCATGTGGAATCTACAGTCGTGAGGCGCTTTCGGTTTCAGAAAAATTCGCAAGACCCCACCGATTATGTGTATTCCAGACCCAATGTTGCGCATGTTAACACGGTCTGTGTTCCTGAAATGGAGACCAAAAATGTCTAACGGTTGGTTCCCGAAATGGAAACCTAAAATGTCTGAAAATGGTTTCCCGAAATGGACGCCTAAAAAAATGTCTAACAAATTGGTTCCCGAAATGGAAACCGAAAATGATCCCGCAATGGAAACCTTTATAACATATCTAAAGGCTGGTTCCCAAAATGGAAACCTAAAACATATAAAAACTGGTTCACGAATTGGAAACCTAAAATGTTCGCGCCATGGAAACGTAAAATGTCTGAAAATTGGCTCCCAAGATACAGAGAGAAAACGCTTCATTAAATCCAAGTGCTGGAGTATCCCCGGCAGATAAACAGATAGATAAATAAATAGATGGATAGATAGATAGATAGATAGATAGATAGATAGATAGATGGACAGTTTGACAGATAGACAGATAAGACAGATGAACAGATTGACCGAGAGGGAGACAACAAAATAAATGGACAAGATATGCAGACAGAGAGATAGTTGGCTAGACAGATAGACGAGGTAAAAGGCTTGTGGGTGAAAAAAATGTGGGTGCAAAAGTCTGTAGGTGAAACGTTTCTGGGCGAAAAGTATGTGGGTTAAAAACCAGTGGGTGAACTCGGGTGAAGAGTCTCTTGGTGAAAAAAATGTGGGTGAAAAGCCTTTGGGTGAAAAAACAAAAGGTGAAAAGACTGTGACTGAAAGGTTTGTGCGTCAAAAGTGTGTGGGTGAGAAGTCTGTGGGTGAAGAATCTGCGGGTGAAGGGTTTGTGGGTGACCGGTCTCTGCGTGAAAAAAATGTGGGTGACAATTTTGTGGGTCACATGTCAGCGGATAAAAAAATTGTAGGTGAACAAATTGTAGGTGAAGAGGCTGAGGGTGAGCAGTGTATGGGTAAAAAAAATATGGGTGAAAAGTCTTTGGGTGAAAAACTTTGGGTCAAAAGTATGTGGGCGAAGAGTGTGTGGGCGAAAAGTCGGTGGGTGAAGAGTCTGTGGGTAAACACTCTCTAAGTGAGAAGTCTGTTGTGAAACGTTTGTAGGTACAAAACGACTGGGTGAATAGTCCGTGGGTTAAACATCTGTGGTTGAGGAGTGTTGTGGTTGAAAAAAATATGAGTGACATGTCTGTGGGTGCAACGTTTGTGGGTGAAAGGCATATGCAATATGAGTGAAAAGTATCATTATATGTGTGAAAAGTGTTTAGGTGACAAGTCTGTGGGTGAAAAATTTGTGGATGAAAAGTCAGTGGGTGAAACACCAGTTGGTGAAAAGTCTTTGGGTGAAAAACTTTCGGTGAAAAGCCTGTGGGTGACACGTCTGTGGGTGAAAATTCTGTGGGTGAAAAGTGTGTTGCTGAAAAAAATGTAGGCAAGAAATATGTGGGTTAAAAAAATGTGGATGAAGAACTTGTGGGTAAAGGTCTGTAAGTCCTTGGGTGAATGTCTGTGAGCAAGAAATTAGTGGATGAAAAACTTGTAACTGAAAAAAAATTGGGTAAAAAATTTGTGGGTGGAAAGTCTGCTCGGTAGATGAAAAGGCTATGGGTTAAAAATCTGTCGGTGAAAATTCTCTGGGTGAAAAGTCTGTGGGTGAAACGTCTGTGGATGGATAGTCTGTGGGTGAAAAGTTGGTGGGTAAAGGGTGTGTGGGTAAACAGTATCTACGTGAAAAATCTGTGGGTCAAAAGCCTGTGGATGAAGAGCTTGTGGGTGAAAGGTCTGTAGGTGAAAAACTGTTGGGTGAATAGTCCGCGAATAAGAAGTCTGTGGGTGAAAGATCTGTAGGTGAAAAGTCTTTGAATGAAGAAGCTGTGGGTCAAAAGTCTGTAGATGAAGAGTCTGTGGGTGAAGAGGCTATGGGTAAAAAGTCTGTAGGTTAAAAGTCTGTGGGTGAAAAGTCCCTGGGTGAGAAGTTTCTGGGTCAAGAGTATGTGGGGGAAGAGTTTGTGGGCGAAGAGTCGGTGGGTTAAGGTCTGTGGGTAAACAGTCGCTAGGCGAAAAGTCTGTGGGTCAAAAGTTTGTGGATGAAGAGCTTGTGAGTGAAAGGTATGTAGGTGAAAAACTGTTGGGTGAATAGTCCGCGAATAAGAAGTCTGTGGATGAAAGATTTGTAGGTGAAAAGTCTTTGAGTGAAGAAACTGTGGGTCAAAAGTCTGTAGATGAAGAGTCTGTGGGTGAAGAGTCTATGGGTAAAAAGTCTGTAGGTGAAAGGTCTGTGGGTGAAAAGTCTCTGGGTGAAGAATATGTGGGAGAAGAGTCTCTGTGTGAAGGGGCTGTGGGTCACGGCTGTCCGGGTGAAAAGTCTGTCAGTGAAACGTATGTGGTTACGCTCGTGGCCGTTGTTGGGCATTTGTGAGCTTGGATATTGAGTATTGGGCTTCTATTTGGCGGCCTTGGCAGCTTTGACGATACCATCATCATTTGAACAAAAATGGAAAAAATAGGAATTTAAAGCCATGGTTGCACCTCCCTAGAACCTATTCTGGATACATTGGTCCCAAGTTGGACCAATGTTAGACCAATATTGGGTTTACTTGGTTCCCTGCAGGTCTCTAAGCCGCATTAACCCGAAATAAGCTGAGCAAAGGATCTCCATGTTGGCCTTCAATTAAGGGCCTAGAGAAACAACCTCTGCCAGGCTGATTTGGAACTAAAAACCGAGCGTACGACCCATTTGGAAGATTGGTAGCACATTCGTGCAGTGGTTGGTAACGTCACCTGTTTGGGTTGCGTTTGGGCGCCCTCTTGGGGTCTGGAGGTGGTCTCTGCAAAACTGTTTCTGTGAGAGGGTCTAAGGCAGGAAGCAAACAGGGCTTGTTGGGAGAAGTGGACAGATTTCGCGTCGCAGGCTTTGGGAAAATAGTTTCACTCCTGCATCGGACCTTGCAGACCTGTCTCATCAAAGTCACACTTTTGGACTTCCTAGTCCTAGGATGACCAATGGGAAACTGTTTTCACGGATTACGGCTAATGCTCCCTGTAAAGCTGATTCATAAATGATTATTGCACATCCTGGCAAGTGAAGCTACTGCCATGTATTGGACAAAGAACCCAGGTTTTGCAATAACGGTGCCAGAAAGTGGTGGCCTTTTTGGGTCTGCTAGTTGTGTGCCGAATGACGTGGGGAAGTAGCGGTGCATAGTTAGATTGTTGGGGAGGTTTGGAATCATTGCCGTGTCAAAGAGTAGTGGCATTTTGGTTTTGCTGCGAAAATGATGCGCTGGTTTGCATTGGAGAAGTGCTGGTGTAAGATTGTTGCCTTGCAAACATAGGCCGAAAACGAGGCCAAATTTTGTAGTATCCCCGAGCATAGTGGCATTTTGACTTTGCTGGGTTCAAAGTACTTCTGTGCAGAACCTTCTGCACGTTTTATGGCATAGGCAGAAAAAAAGAGAAAATAGTTTGCTGCAATGGTGCCGTAATGGGGTGAGGGAAAGATGTTTTTTTTTGATTTTGTATGTATTGGTTGCTTTGGACACATCCTGCAATTACCTACGGCTGATTTGCCAGAACACATGACACTTTTGCGACGACAATTGAACTCGCTGTTTCATCAATACTTCAAGCCAGACATGTAGACTGCCAAAAAATCGGTTGTTGAGCAAATTCAGCAGTTCAGCAGGTGTTTTGGGTAGAGTTTTCTCCTGATGGACCCACAGGTTTCTTTGACTAATCCCTGTACCTTTGGCATTCCGGAAAGCTCAGCGAAGGCACCTCACCCTCATCCTCCGCCTTCTCAAAATCACCATCAGGATGACGATGATGATGGTCATCATCATCATCATCATCATCATCATGATCATGATCGTTATCTTTATCTCTGAAAAAATTATCTTTATCTTTATTTTTGTATTTATCTGTATCTTTATCTTTACCTTTGTCTTCATCGTCTCTTTCCGCGCAGCATCAAACCGCCATTCCAGAAGATTTTGTTTCATGCGGCAAACGCGTACCAAAAATAGCTCCACCAAGGAGCCTTTGGTGGAGCCATTTTGTTGGGCTCTTGTGGGGAGGTTGGTTGCATCAGTGTCTTTTAGGACAGTTGGGCATGGAGGATAAAATAGTACGCGGGCGGTGTGTTATCACAAAAAAGAAGGCACTCAAGGAAAGCATTCCGAAGGCATGTGTTGGCACAGTTTCAATCTGATGCGCGGTTTCAATGAAATGGAATTTTGCAGGGTGGGCACCATGGTCAGCCATGCCAAGACAGCCTGAGGTCGCTGCAACGGCAGCATGCGAAAACGCAACTTCAACTTGCTGAAGCAGGCGGGCTGCGATCAGAGGTCACTTTGTCCAACCAGAGGCAAACCTCCAAACAATCGCAAATCTGTTGGAGAATCCATCAAGACGGATCAAAACCGAAGAACAAGTCAAAAGAGCAAGCGATGCAGTGGTCTGGCGGAGCCCAAGAGTTGCAGCAATCCGCCATTTTGGCCTGATTCAGCCGAGGATTTTCGCGTGTTTCTGAGTGGGTAGGTAAAACGTGGCATCTTTCAATTTCAAACTTCAAGAGTTCAAAATCTTTCTGATTGAGGGAAGTACTTACAAAGTTTGATGTGTTTCGGTTGCTCCCCTTCACAGATCAATGACGGCGATTAGGGCGATTAGGGCACCAAAAACTTGTTACATAAAGACTATATGCAGGGGTGATCACAGAACATTAGGAATTGACACCACCATAGGCCAATCTAAGCTCTTGTTCAACCAACACCGAGCCTGTGAACCATGTCGAGCTCCGATGGCGATACTTCGTCGGAGTATAGTCACAAGGCGGGCGCTGCAACTGCTGTTTGTTTTGGCTTTGTGGTTCATGATTGCTTTTGGATGGGAAACCGCGTGTCGTTCACAAACTTTGCAAGACCCAGCTAACTATTGCGAATTCCTTTAGCTGCAAGCTCATGTAGCACAGTAGCCATTTTTTGGAAGCAAACGCTTGACAGGATTCCGTAGCTTTGTGTGGCCTGGGCCTTTGAATCCGCGACCCATCATCTCAATGCTCAAACTTTGTTGAGGGCGGGCCCCAGTGGTCCCAGCCGGCGTGACCGCATGTGCATGTTTGAAAAGGTCCGGTACATTTCGCTTTACTTGGCTCTGCTGCCCAGGAAGAGTTTCCGTAGAGGCTGCTTATCAGCTTGTCTGCGCCTAAGATTCGAACGATGCAGTCCTCATGTTGGCTTGTACCGTACATTCAGGGGCTGGATGCTCCGGAATCAGCCCAGGAACGGGTGATTGGCAGCGGTGCCTTCGGCACAGTCTATAAGGGCCATGCCGGGCGGCCCAAGTAGAAGCGCTGCACCCGCTTTTCAATTTTTTCCAGCCTCAAGCGGCGAAGCCGCCAAGCTGATGATGACCAAAACATAGGTTTGAATCCTGCATGACACAACAAGAAGATCTACCTGGGACCCTTCTAATATCTTAGCGGGAAGGCCGGAAGCGGCACGGCTGTCGCCATCAAGATGGCGCCTGGCCGCGGCGTGGGTCGCCTCTACACAGTCTTGTGCTCAGATATTGTCTGTGGAATGCGGTTGGCCTGTGTAGTTGTAAGCTGGTATGTTGGTCAGAATCCAGGGGTAGTACTTCGATTCCCCTAGCAATTCCTGACGTTGAAGCGTGCTGAATGAATGCCCCTGTAAACTTGCCAGCACGTATGTACACAAATAGAGTAAGTATAAAAAAAATGTATATATATATATATATCTTGACAAATATAAAATACATATAGTTTTTGTTTATATGTAAAATAAATATATTTATGTACCTATTGTATATATACATACTATATATTTTCTATATATATATATTATAAATATGTATATTATTTACATTGTATATATACACTATATATATATATATTTACATGATCTAAATACTATACATTTAAATTCAATGTATTTACTACATATATATGATTTATGACACTATATATGTACTAAATATATGTATACTGTATATACATATATGTATATACTATATATATATATATTATATATATACGATATATATATATACTATATATATACTATATATATACTATATATATACTACATATATACGCTTCATATGTTCTATATACAAATAATATTTATACGAAATACATACTACATATATTTACACAACATATAGTATATGTATAGTATATTTCTACTATATATACTATATATATATATACACTATATGTATATAGATATAGTTGCTATATATATATATACACTAAATATAATATTTTTAAATCTATTCTTAAAATACACTAGATACATAATATCTATATACTTTCATATATATACTTTCATATATATATATACTATATATATACTATATATATATATACTATATATATACTATATATATACTATATATATATACACAATATATAGTATATATATAGTATATATATACTATATATATATATACTATATAGATACTATACAGATACACTATATATATAGTATATATATACACTATATTTATATGCTATATAAATATGCTATATAAATAGTATATACTATATACACTATAGATATTTATACAACATATATATATATATATATTCTATTTACACATATACTATATATCTTTACTAAATATTCGTATGTACAATATATATACACTACATATATATATATATATGCACTATATATCTAGATATATACACTATAAATTTATATTTATATTGATATATATATATATAATTATATATATACACACAATATATACAATATTTGTGTCCTTTTTTTTGAGCGCAATCCTTTTCTATTTTCCGCTTTGTATTAAGATGTATTCATGTATTCATAGTTTGAAACGCGCATTTCATTGTGCCCAAAAAACATCTCCACTTGGATGAACAGTGCGTACTTGGCACCCCCTTCCAAAACTGCACACGCGGGGGTGTTCAACCATGTGGAAAACTATTTTAGAATTGCTTTGCTGACTTTCTCACAAGGACGAATGAAGGCACTCCTAGTTGGAATATTCAGGCTTTGTTTGGGCTGTGTTGGGCTAATTTGGCTGGATGTTGGGCTGGATGTTGGCTGTGCTGGATTGCCGCACAGAGCAATTACCTGCCTGGGCCTTGCGCCCTGCCTGAAGCACTTCCAGCATTTGATGCTTTCATGGAACATGATTATAACATATTGTGGGAGAAAAGGAAAGGATAAATAGAATTCAAACTGGCTGATTGGTTCAGGAAGTATTCACTGAATGCGTTTGAGGAATTTCACTCAAGTTGCGAAGTGCCCCGTGGTTTTTCAATGTGCGCAATTACGAAAAAAAGCTCCCAAAACCAAAGGAACACTGAGGCAGTGCCACAAGTCCACACGTATTCGGGTGAATGGTTCCGTGGTGCTGTTTCCACCACATGTTTGAGCACTCACTAGAAAACCATGGCAAAGAGTGTTTGTTCAAAACAATGCGCGCGTTTTCGGTCGACTTGTTGACACGTGTTCCTTCCCTTTTTCTTTTCAAAATGTTCTGCAGCTGCTTTGTTCCAAATCATGAGCCAACAAAGAGGCATAGGGTGCGCCAACTGATTCACCCACTAGATGTGTCACAGCAAATGTGCAATGAACGCGTTCCATTCAATGTGCAGCGTTTTGCCAGACAAGAAAAGCTTGAAGTCTTCAAAGTCACGGGTTCCAGGGTCTTTGTTCGCAAAGTTAAGGGAGGTATTTTTCAAAGCGCCCAAGTTTCAACAAAGCAAGAGCCCCATCAAAGCGTTCAACAGGCTTGCGAATGAACACATAGGTGAATTTCTAGTTGGGTTTGTCCGAAAATGGCATACCACGAAGCCTAGGGGTTTATCATCCTTTCCGAGCATAAATACCCCACTGGCAGACAAACCCACATGTCCTGCCACGGTGGCAATATTTTCAATCTGATTTGATGGACAAAACCTGCAATGACAAACATTGTCTAAAACATTCTAAAACCATGTTGCATTTAAAAGATGCAGGCTGTTCCAAGCACTCCTATATACAAATATTCGTGCAATTATTTTCTGAAGAAGGTGCGTGTATTCTGCAAGTCATTGCTTGCTGCCAAGGAGGCCAAAGTGTTGAAGAAGTTGGCTGGAACCCCCGGGGTTCCAGAGCTCCATGATGTATTTTGGGCTCAAGGATTTGTGTGGATGGTGCCTTGGATGCCCAGATTTTGGCTTATGTTTTGACAAGACGTTCATGCCTGATCTGTGTTCGCATGTGCTTTTGTTGTGAAACATTTGTCTGCCTCCATGTTTCATGTCGTTGCTATTGTTTGATTGCGTGAGCTGAGATTTGTCCGCCGGTGGCTGACCGTTGCATGCAGGTGCTGGACCTCTTGGGGCCTTCCTTGGAGGCGGTGAGGTCGACGGTGGAGGTCCTGGAGGTCGGTCCCCAGATGGTCGACAGGACCGCAGTGTAATTTTCTTGAATGACGGAAGCCTTTGACAGAACTGGTGTCCTTACCAATGTACACAAATTAGACATTCAAGTTTCCTTCATGGCAGCAGATGTTGCGCAAATCCCTCCCCCTCTTTTCTGTCAACTTCACGTCGAACAGCTTTTGCGGAGAAATCCCTTCGCACAGAGACCCTTATACATAGACCGTTTTACAAACGAAGCCTTTACGCAAAACCCTTTCACACAGAGCAGCTACACAGAGCAGCCTCTACACACAGAGCTTTTGACGCAGAGAAGCTTCTTTATACATATTTATTTTGGATAGAGTCCAAGCTAGCGAGCAGCTTTTGCTGTCACTTCCCATGTCGGATTCTGCCCACGGCCAGGATCCACCACATCCACCTCAAAGGCATCGTGCACCGAGATATCAAACCTGAGAATTTCCTCCTCAAGGCAGCCACACAGCTTTTTGTTCTTCGCGTTTCATGGTCCACAGTCCATGCCGCCATTCCTTTTCAAAGTTTGAGCCATGAATGTTTCTAAATGGCGGCCTTGTCAAGTGTAACAGTCGTGCCCTTTAAGTGGACCATTGCTTTTCTGTTCTTATCACTATGGAAAAGTTTTGGTTTTCCCACACGCACACGCCCGCCCTTCACTGTTTACAATGCAAGCCATCCTTTTTCAATGTGTCACGGTGCGGGTTTTTCCTTTGCAACGATCCACCTTATATTATTTCAAAAGCACGCATGTCCTGTGACACAAAGACATGCTGAACGTGTCCAAGTTCAACCTTTCACTTTTTGCCAAAACCTGCGTTTTTTCAGACATCACCTCTTCAGCTTCCAACCTGTGGTGCCTCTATTTCTACTCACGGAGTCGTGACATCTTTCCCACAGTCAAGGTCTTCATGTTGACAATAAAGTTATCAATTCCACCGATGAGGGTTTCACCTGTTCAGATTTTCGCCTTTGAGAAAGCATGT
This sequence comes from Symbiodinium sp. clade C Y103, assembly GCA_003297045.1. Lineage (NCBI taxonomy): Eukaryota > Dinophyceae > Suessiales > Symbiodiniaceae > Cladocopium > Cladocopium sp. clade C. The sequence continues at coordinate 18,458 of BGPT01003853.1, forward strand.
CAAGAGTGGAATCCAGTCTGACTGTAAGACTGGATGGGAGGCCGGCGTGATCTATTTGATCGATTACGGACTGGCCACTGAGGAAAGGAGGACCTTATGTCGGAATCAATGTGAGCAGAGATGTCTTCGGAGAACACGTTTCAGAATTTCACAATATTTGTCAGGATGCAGGACTTTCGTCCCGGAACTCTGCCCTTCACTGGCACTGTCCAGTGGGCAAGCGTGCAAACCCCAATTGGTGTGCCTGTGTCCGTGTGTTTTGTGTTGTGGCCTAGTGGGTCCTTCGACCCAAGTACAAGGTCAATGCCCATTTGGGGATGGAGCAGAGCTTCCGGGACGATGCGGAGTCTCTGTGCTATGCTGCTTGGCAGCTTCCGTTTTGGAACTTGATCCTGGACCAATCTGCTGGTTTCCTTCCTGCGGCCGCAGCGCAAAGGTTCTCGTGTACCTTGTCACGGGGTCCCTTCCATGGGACAAGGAGGAAGAGAGCCTTTGGCCGCATCTAAGGAGAGACAGAGCTCATGCGCAGAGGAGAGCATAGACATCTTTTGCAAAGATCTTGTATAGAGATCCCCTGAAGAGATCCTCCAGAGAGATGTTCCACAGAGAGAGAGAGAGAGAGCCGGCACAGAGATCTTTGCCGAGGATTGGCCAGAAGATCGCGAAGAAGGTGGCGACTACTGCAGAGGCAGGAGGAGTTCATCACTGCGATGTGCTTCTTGTCAACCCCTGCTGGAGGAGCTGACTGCGGAATGCCCGTGGCTGGGGTTTTTTGGACCACTGCCGCGGGCTGGGACCGGAGGAGCTGCCGGACCACGGCCTCCTCCGGAGCACCTTGGTGAGTTTCTTTTTTGACCGTTGCCCGTTTGTTCCGTCAATGATTTTTTTGGACGGTGGATTCTACCTGCACTTGCTGGTGCCCTTTTTTTGCCCCAGCTTCAACAAGCCGATCAAATTATGTGCATGGCATTCGTTTTTTTCTTATTCTTGCAACTTGGAGGCCCGGATCTTGTGAGAACAGATGCGCGGGATGGCCCGGATGGTTGGTTGATGGTGAGCCACTGACAACATGGGTATATTCCGCACAAGCTTGCTCAGATGGGGACTTACTGAGGACTTTACCAGCAAACACGCGGTTTTAAGGACGAAAAGCGGTCTTGTGGTCAGGTGGGGTTTATCACCAACGATCAATGATTGGTGGCTTCAAACATGTTGACTTCCATCCTACCTGTGATAATGACCCCAGTTGACTCATATTTAGAGACGGATTGACGCCGCCCGGCATTCACTAGTCATCTTTGTATTAATGCGTATGCCATGTTTCAGACTTGGTAGTGCGTGGCAAAAACCATGTCCCATTGTCAATTGTTGACACACTAGCTCTTCATATGTTCAGGATTTGACTCGAGGGACTCCTGTCAGCATATAGATGGACACAGTTTTTTCCGATGATGAACCCATTATTTGATTTGAACTGGTTTCCCGCAACCTGAGAACCATCCATCGACACATCATCACATCGTCTTGGTTTCAGGCCGAAGAGAACTGGTTTCAACCAACGCACGGTACGGATTGCGCAGAAAAACTATTCTTTGGTAAAAAATAACATACATGTTTTGCATAGTCATAGACATAGCCATAGTCGTAATCATAGTTAGCATCATAGCCATCCTCATAGTCACGGTCAAAGTTGTTTCAGTTCGGCGTTCCTTGGGCCAATTTGCAGTGATGATCTTCATTGCCGCCGTTTCAGGAGTGGTTTTTGTTTTCCCATGTCTAGATCACTTGAAGAGTCCCAAATCCATTGTGGGTGTGTCTGAAAATGGGGCATTGACCAGCCTGGTATGGCCATTTTCATAGCGACAACGAAGATCAAACATAACGGTACAATTGTAATGGATTGGGGAATATTTACTATGTTTTTTTAAAATTAATTCCCCTCCGGATCCCTCTGGTCATTTAACATAGCTATGGAAAATGGCCTGTTCATAGATCATTTATGATAATTTTGCCTTTTAAAAATGGTGATGTTCCACGGCTATGTTAAATAACCAGTGAAATATCCCACTAAATCCCATTAGATCCCATTAAATCTTATTAAGTCACCACAAGACCCTATAAAACTATTTTTTCCCATCCACATTTGGGACTTGATAGTCATCGGCACTGGACGTTTACCTGGCGCAGTGTTGACCTGGTCTTCCACACCGGGCCAGCAAAAAAACAACGAACAACAAAAAACCCTGGTTTACTATAGTGGAAAATCACTGGTTTACTAATCGTAAAATATAGTTAACACTATTATGGCCATATATTCGCTTAACAATATCTATGCCCAGTTGGATTCATGGTCAGACACATCCAAGAAGGCTCCTGCAACTTTGGCTCTTCAGCACGCAGTCTGCTTGGTTCCACCAGGGCTGCAGGCGGTGCATATTGTTGGGTAAGGGTGGGAACAGAGACGACTTGTGCATCATCACAGGGATGGCTTAATGTGGATAATATCGGATAAAACAATGCCATAAACCACCCATTTGGGAATGGTAAGCATGCCACCTATTTATGGTGAGATTGGGGATGGCTTATGGTTTTGTTTTACCAACTGTTGAAACCTACGATTTTTCAGCATCTTGGAGAATTGGTATCATCCAATTTACCTATTTTTGATGTGAACACCAGGGTACTAGGAGGTTGGATCCATAGCCACATTCACGTTTCCCAGCAATGGCGATGGGTCAATCCATTGGAAAGGATTATAGTACAACCATTATATCGAGCTCTTAATGTTAGTGACCATAAAGTATGCATATGTGTATAGTTGATTTTATCCCATGATGTTCCCATTGCAACCGAAGTATTGTTGCTTTAATCCGATATTTATCCCCATTAATCCCATCTAACTTGACCATTAATGCCATGATTTCTGTGACACCAATCATGGCGGGCCGCTGGGAAATCCCCTTAAATTTTGGCTCTGCATCTTTCGAAGTATAGTTGGAGATTTTTCACAGCAACGCTTGAGTCCCAGACGGTAGGAATAGGGGGTTCTGGGATTCAGAACGTTCATTATGAAGTACAATCGAATAGACTTGGTAGTGGAAAATTCACCAGAAATGTAGATGATTGACTAGTCGAAGTTTTTCTTCTTGGCCCGGTGTGTGTGTGTATGGGACGGAATTCCTTTGTTTATTCACAATCGAAACCCATTTTTTCGATTGTTGGGCGCGTCAGAACCTTGGATTCACCAACGAATGGTTGAGCAGTCTGGGGCACATGGGTTTGTCTGAAAATAGGGGATATCCCTAAATGGCCACTTTAGTAGGGACAATGATGATAATCCATTGGAATTAGGGGTATCCTATTCTCAGATTAAACCATTGTATTTCATTATTTTGGAGACTCTCGTATTGATCATAGATTCTTATCCTGGGTCCTGTGCGAATTGATCTCATGGTACTCCGTTCCAACTGAAATAGCGACTTCTTGCTCCAATCAATAAACTTCAACAGTTTGGGACATCATCCGGCCAAGTACTGGATATGGTACTAGTAGTAGGAATAAGGGACTACCTGGTTTGATGATCGAACCTCTGGATGGCTCAACCATTTTGACCCGCCAAGGTCACTTCCATTTCTTCTTTTTCAATAGAAATGGAGATTATTGGGTTTAGCACATTGCTTGCACAGGGATGCCCCAGTTCATTAGTGGTTTACAACAAACGGTTTCCTGATGGGTTTATGATGTATTTTCCACAAATCTGTAATAAATGTTAGTAAAGAAATCATGAACCAGCCATATTTTGACGGTTTAGACCACCCATACAAATGGCAAATTTTGGGATGGTGGATCCTATTGCTTTACAAACATTCAATGGGGTTTTCCCAAAACATACCAAAAAACACAACCAAAACCTGGGCATCACGACAGATGGCAAGGTCGGCGTGCGGCCGGCCGTGATGGCCCCGATGGCAAGGACTGCGTGCGTTGGGAGTGGCATCACGAAGAAGTTGGACGATGTGAATCGTTAGAGTCAGGATTTTAGCAGCAAAGATCTGGGATTTCATCAAATCAAATTGGAAATTCAATGAAGAAAAAAAAGGGGAATCCAACCTAACAAGGGAGAACGAACCAACCAGTACGAATGGATAAACCTCAGGTGAGGACCTCCAAAAAGCGACAAATCATTTGCAATTGATTAGAATGGTACCCCCAAGTCAACAGCCCAGGTGTTAACATGAGAGTCAGACCCGGTCAGACATTCACCAACCTCTCATTATATGGATCAGCTTCAGTGGGCAGAAAAATGCGAAAAGATGCAAATATGAGAAGAACTGCACCCCCTGTCTTAAGCTCTTTGAACATCCCAGCTACCACGGAGCATTGTTGTATTGTTTCCATTGAATGCTTGAGCACCCTTACATTTCATATGTATATATATATATATACACGCATGCTACATGCGCATATGAATATGTGTATGTATATATATATATGTACTGTACATACAACACATGTATATTGCACACAGGGGTAACCTATCTATCTGTCTACCTATCTACCTTTCTACCTATCTACCTACCTAGCTACCTATCTACCGATCTACCGATCTACCAATCTACCTACCTACTTATCTACCCATCTACCTACCTATCAATCAATCTATCTACCTTTCTATGTATCCACACTGCATGTACACTTACACACATACCTTCCGCCCGACCGATCGACAAACATCCACGGTATTTCCCTGAGCCTCCAGGAATCCTGGAGCTCGATCCAGTTCAACTCGCAGTCGCGCAACCAGCTCAGCCGAATCGACTGGTCCTTTGTTCCGTCGATTTGTGGGCAACATCTTGGCAAAATTTTGGGCCAATGTTGATGGATTTGGATGGATTTGGCAATTTCGTTGAGGGCATTTTTTTGTCATTGATGAGTCAAGAATCATCTACAAATCAGCTTCAACCATAGGTGAAATTTGGCAGTTCAACTTGGGCATTGCATACTGACAATGCTTGGTGAGTTGAAGGGCTTGGTTGATCGGCATGTCTATCCTATTTCTGTTGGCCAAAAACCACCATCATGGCACAATGATTGTTGACATACTTGAGTGTTGGTTATAGTTGTGAATTCATATCCATATTTATTGTTCTATTTTGCATCCATCCACCCATCCGTCGGTCCATCCATCCATCCATTCATCCATCCATCCATACATTCATTCAATCATTCATTCATATTGTCATTTTTTCATTCGTTCATTCTTCCTTTGTGTTCCTGCATTCCTTCAATATTTCACTCGCTCACTCACTCACTCACTCATTCATTCACTCACTCATTCACTCATTCACTCATTCACTCATTCAATCATTCACTCATTCATTCATTTATTCACTTGGTTGGATATGGTCTGTCCTCCATTCTTGCTTGCTACGCATCATATTGCAGAATCTCATGTTGTGTCCTCGCAGCGGCCGAGCATTGTCCGAAAGAGACATTTCCGGCAACCCTGGATTTAGATGGTAAAAAAGATGGTTGCTTCTACTATTTTCTATAGATAAACCCAATGATTTGAAGCTATCCCCTTTTCTGCTGGATACATTTTTCATGGCAACCCTCCTCACTTTCTCTTGTGTATCTCAATAGTTTCGCTTAGTCAATGCAGTGGTTTGCATCTTGATTGGTAATAGAGTTGGTAATTCCCTTCAGTTTTGCTGGTCGACCCCTCATCTATGCTTTATGCTTCCCACTTATTTCCGCAATGGCTCAAAATCATTGATCAACATTTTGGGATGGGGAAATACAAAGAATTAAAGCTTGATGTTCTTTTTCTAGATTGCTTGGCACCCCATTTTTTTCTATTTCGATAGGCCATGGCATCAGTTTCCTGTTGACTAATTGGGTTCTCACCCAGAAAACATGTCGAATGAAGAGGGGTGAACTACCCATGGCCCGTCTTTCCAGCACTGTTCAAATAGCCACAAACTGTGGCAGATCCCATCTGGTTTGGTCTAAAAATTGGGGTATCTTCTCATAGTTCCCCATCATTTATCATCATTTTCCCTGGAAAATCAACTATGGGATACAGATCATGTTTTTATATGTTTATCATCATTTCCCCCATTTTCCCCATGAACAGATGTGATTTTTTGAGCCATTCATGAGGCGCCTTCCAGCTCCGTGACCCCACGTGCTCCACAGACGCCGATGACGCCGCGAAGATGTGGAACTGGGTGCGGCCGCAGTCAGGGATGGGGGAGGTTCAGCAACAAAACGTGGTGATTTCGCCAACAAAACTAGGGATTTTAGCGACAAAACTTGGGATTTCTACCAACAAAAATGGGGAAAACTTGGGATTTTACCAACAACCATGGAAGTTTATAGTTGATATATGATAGGTCAGTTGGTTTATAGTAAACACACTTGGTATGTTTTTTTGATTTAGGGATAAGGCAAACGCTATGATTTTCCGGTGTGAATGGGGGGGGATGAACATCCAGCTATATACCGGTGATTTGGATGTGAACAGCCAGGGTACTGGTACTTGGGTTTTGGGACCTGTAGCCAACAATGGGATGTGGTATGGGTTGGATAGAAGCAACAATTTGATATTAGGTATCCGGGTTTCTTTAAGAATGAGGTGGATTATGTAATCAGGATATTTACAGAACATATGGGATTTAGTGGGGTTCAATAGGGTTTGAAGGTCCACCTCGCCTAGGTCTGTCTAGAATTGTGGGATGATCAACTCCCTCACTGGATGATAGCTCATTTGCACTATGTCTGGGTGTAAAATCCTCAGTTGATTTGGTTATGGTGACACTTTTGCGGTTCAGTCCTTACACTGAAATGGTTGAATGGAATATCATCATGATAAATAGAGGTGATTCCTAACAAGCTGTGCACCATGTTCTGATCGTCACCCCTCCTACTGTGACTCTTCAGGTTCATGGGAAGGTTTTTTGCTTTGTGATTGGCTTGGGTCATTGAGGCTAAATTTCCTGCTTGCCATAACTGGGTTGTCATCCAAAAATGGGATCCCTGCAAAATTTCACGGTGGGCCCAACTTCTAGGGAGTCTAGGACCTAGCGCGAAAATAGAATTGCTGACTCTGTAGATTTCGACAGCTTTGAGTATCAAACAGCCAAGCTTTGCTTAATTCTATTCTTATTACCTGCCCATGTTGTATGGTTGGAAGCCCAATTTTTGTTTTTCAATTGGTTTTAAAAAGTAGATATGTTTTACTATTTTGATAGTTCGGAAAATAGCATCCCCGCCAGACTTGTAAAAACATGAGCCCCTCCCAGATTTGAATTGAGATATCAGCTGAAGACTGCCATGGAAGCCTCAAAAGTCCTGATTTTCTGGACCCGAATATGACTCAATGCGAGGATTCCATGACTTGGTGCTTCATTCATAGCTTACAAATTTGGTTGTAAGTGGATGTAAATGGGTTTAGTAGTTTTGGTCCACTCAAAAAAGGGTTGATGATCGACTTGCTAAGTAGGATGAAACACCAAGTATGGTAAAACTGCCGAAAACAAAATCGTCATTTTTGTTGCTAATAAAGGCAATCCCATCATCTCCATCTTCTCTAAGTTGATGCCAACCTCTTTGATCCACAGCGACTTTTGCAGGAAACGGCATGTGGCCACCCCGCCAGTTGCTGCCAGCAGCCCTGAACGGCCCGGCGCGCTACGCTTCGCTGATGAAACGAGAAGCTTGGACCAGCACAGGTTTTGGACATTTATGACTTATGGTGAGAGCCAAGCTGATTCACTCCAAATCTGTATCCATACCTGTATTTGATTGTATTTGTGTATATATATATAAATACATATGAGGTACGGTCAAAACTCTGGTATACTAACTTATGTATTGCGGGTTCATTGGTGTCTGGAAAGTGCACAAAACACTGTGTAGCGATAGGGCCCCTTCCAAGAGCGATACCCGTAGTTGTTCAGAATACCCACATCTTAAATTGCTTGACATCAAGTTGCCTAGATGCAAGAGACGAAATTAGCGATACCCCTAGCGATACCTTAGCGATACCCTTTTGTTCAAAAAGTAGCCCCAGACCACTAATAGACCCTTTCCTTCTTCAGCCTTTCCTTTTCCTGTCCTTTTCCTTTCCTCCTTTCCGTTCCTCTTCCTTTCCTCTTCCGGAATGAGAGACGCTGCTTCCTCTTCCTATTTCTTTCTTTCCTTTTGCCTTCCTCTTTCGTTCCTTTTCCTTTTCCTTTCCTCCCAGGTTCCTTTTCCTTTCCTCTTCCTTTCCCCTTACATTCGTTTTCCTTCCTCTTCCGTTCCTCTTACTTTCCTCTTCCGTTCCTTTTCCTTTCCTCTTCCTTTCCTCTTCCTTTCCTCGTCCTTTTCTCTCTATTTTCTTTTGTTTTCCTTTTATTTTCCTTTTACTTCCCTTTTCTGTGCCTTTTTATTTTTCTTTCCAATTTACTTTTCGGTTCCTCTTCCCTTCCTCTTTTTTACAAAACCATGGTTAGCGATAGGCCCCCCCCCCCAAAGCGATACCCAATTTTTTTTACCAAGCGAAGAACAAGAGTTTTGACAACGGCTCATAAGATTACATATGTATGTATACTAAAATCTCTCTTTCCCTCGATCTTTCGTGATATATATATATATATGCATATGTATATATATATATGCATATGTATATATATATATACGTATATGTGTATATATATATATCTACATATGTGTATATATATATATGTATATATATACGTATGTATGTATGTATGTATGTATGTATGTATGCATGTATGTATGTATGCATGCATGGATGTATGTATGTATGTATGTAATGTATGTATGTATGTATGTATGTATGTATGTATGTATGTATGTATGTATGTATGTATGTATGTATGTATGTATGTAT
>BGPT01003854.1:9740-26353 GCA_003297045.1 Symbiodinium sp. clade C Y103
ACTTCCACTGCCACTCCGTGGCTCAAGACTGATCAGCATAGCTCAGAGAGAAAAGACGCTGCGCTCACTGTCGGTATATCCAGGTGTGTATATAGACCACGGCCCTTTAGGGGAATACCACGTCACCCCCCCCCCCCCCCCCCCCTCATTATTTACCCCTTAGCTTACGTGTCTACAGCATCTATCTATCTGATCTATCTATCTATCTATCTATCTATCTATCTATTTATCTATCTATCTATCTATCTATCCTATCTTATCTTATCTTATCTCATGTAATCTAGTCTAATCTAATCTAATCTAATCTAATCTAATCTAATCTAATCTAATCTAATCTAATCTGTCGATCTATCTGTCCATCTTCCATCCATCCATCTAGCGACATCCATCTATCCATCTATCCATCTATCCATCCATCTATCCATCGATCCATCCATCTATCTCTCTCTATCTCTCTCTCTCTCTCTCTCTGTCTGTTTGTCTGTCTGTCTATCTTGTTAATTCCTCTTCTTGATCACCTAGCTTTCGTGTTCCCCTTCTCAAGTATATAATGTTCATGATTACTGTACTATGTACAAACACGATATTGATCAATCTAAGTGCATCTACAACGCATATGTATGCTACTTGTACATTTGCACACACACACACACAAATATCCGTATATACATATACATTTACATATATATTTATATATATATACATATATACATATACATATATATATATACACATATGTTCATTAATCAATCTAGTATGTGACTGTAAATATGTTCACCCTCCAACCCTAAACCTACAAGTTATCATTCCTGGACAGCAATGAAGACCTGTCCTGAAAATTTGGATGTTTTATTTGGATGAATTCCTGAGAAGTTGCTAAGCTGCTACAGGTGATTCAACGTTAGATGGTGAGGAACAGGTTTCATGCCTTTTGAAATGTCCAAACGAAACATATCAAGACTGGATAGACATAGGATGACATATGTAATGACAGTGTTGACTGATGTTGACTGTAAATATGCCTGGGATTGTTCCGTGAGTCCTGAGATGCACTGCTGCCAGACTGCCACTGTCAAATGATCGTGCTTTGCAGCGCTTGGAAGTTCGCCAATTCCTCAAAGTCTTTCCGGCACAGACACACGAAGCAGTGTAATTGTCACGTGTGTGGCAGGCACACGGATCGCTTTGATTCATTTTGTATAGTTTGTTTTGTTAATTGGACCATGAACACACTCCTCATTTTATGTATTGTTTGTGTTTTGCAAGCCTGTGAATTGTATGTTTGTGGTGGTGCATTTGCGAATGTTTTTTTTTTTTGCGTAGAGGATGCAACAAATGCAAGGTCTTGGTGGGGCCGCTCGTGGTGATGATGAAGGCAGCAAAAGTATGCGAATATGACATTGCTGATGTTGTGCTCCGCTATTGGAGCGAAAAGATATATTATACTATATTATTTTATATTATATTATATTATGTTATATTATATTATATTATATCATATTATATTATATTATATCATATTATATTATATTATATCATATTATATTATATATTATGATATTATGATATTATATAGTGGCGAGGGATGGCACTGGCATTGTGAGATGGCTCTTTGCGATGCTTTGCAGTGAAATTGGACAGGCCAAGCTTCAACAAGCTTTAACGTTTCAATTTGCAGTAGACATGAAGCATGTCTCCGTTCACAAATCAGGTTGGAAGCAGCTGCCGCCCACAGATGGAAATGGCTTGATCCAGGCAGACAACAATTGTGAACTCATGTTGCCTGACGCCCATGCCATGATTGTTCGCATTTGATTCACAATCGGATCAAACCCCTGCAGTCGCAATGCAAGAAGCGCAAAGAATCTACTTGTACATATAATACTTCAAGTCTTGCATGCTCATAAACCCCTGCCTGCCAGCTGCAGCACCAGCGGCAGCCACATAGAAGCCGCAAACTGTCAAGCCGTGTGTTTGGGCAGTTATGTACTTTGTCAAATGTTTTCCCTACCATCCGTTCAATGTTGAGCCCATGTATTTCGCATCATTTCACTATTTTGCAACTGGAAAGGCAAACGTGAGATTCACTGACGACAACATCCAGCTAGAGCCTCTAGCGCTGAAGTTTTGCCTTCGTGAACGCTTTATCGAATTAATTCGAAGTGAGGGGAAAAGGATGAAAAAGTACACGCTCCAAGTGCTAGCTCCATCCTAAGGTTGGCAGATCGATTTATGGAGCAGGTTCCAGTAGAGGCAAGCTCGAATCACCTCACCTGCAAAGAAGTGGCCGTGAGGTCGCAGAGTGGCTGCATCTTTCTTAATTTATATAGTTGTAGTGAAAGTTCAAGATATTGCCAATGTCATCCAGTGTCCAGTGTTTGTAGGTTCGTCTTGCGGAAGCAGATACTTGGCTCAAGATCATAGTCTCGCAAAGACATAATTCAATCAATTATTAGACAAGATGTTCTTTAGCTTCAGCGCCCTGATGATCCCTGAGTATCCCTCATTCTTTCTTGTGTCAAAGCGCGTTGCTTTCCAAGACCTGTGTCTGGAAACAATCTCGCTAAGTTACCCTTTGTACCGCCGTCCTTGCTTTGCCGAAGTCAAGGTGCAATCTCCAGAAACTCAAAGGCCCCAGCAGCTGCGCTGTGCTTTGACGGTGCATGATTTGGGCAAGCAAGACATGTATAATATACATACATATATATATATATATGTACTAAAGTTACACCATGAAAACCCCACATGAGAGATAGACTTGGAGAATTGAGAGAACATCAGGGCTTTTGTGAAGGCTTTAGGGTTTAGGTTTTTGTGAAGGCTGTGGCAATTAGCATCGGATCTTAGTGCACAGCGCAAAACACTTACGTGTGCCAGGCTAGTAGCGCCTCCTGTCACGGCAGTCAAATTTCTCAGACTGAAACTCGATGTACAATATGTCTAAACTGAGTCTGAACAGTTCACAAACATTTTCACACAAGGGGCCTCTTACTGTTTTTTTGGCACCATTTCACGACACTTGTCACATCTTCTCACGTCCGTGTGTTCGCATGTTTTGCTTTTGGAATATGAAAGGGTGCATTAGCGATTGTACCAGCGTCTCTACCAGTGAGTGCCATTGATATTTTCAGATATATCATAATAAAAGCTTCCGTAGGCACTGCACCAGAAGAGGTCTGCACAGATTCGACAAAACAAACATCAACAAACACGCAAAGAGAAAAGAACATGCAAGAACTATCAAGAAAAAGTGTATTCCACACTTCCACACTGCAGCACGGAACCTGCAAAGTCCAATTTGGGCTGGCAAATGTATGTACATAATTTACCCTGATGCAAGTGGTCACTGAAGTGGCTGCTCCTTAGATTTGCTGTGCTTCGCAGAATGCTACGTGTACAGCTTGCTTGCCTTGCGCAGCATGCCAAGGTGGCTGCTTTGGTTCGCAAAGGCCTCAGAGAGCATCTCTGACTCCAAGACTCCATCATTCTGTGCACGTGCGCTATTAAAATTCAGCTCTCCAAGGTCCACACGGCATCGGGATTATTTCTGACATTGATGATACTGTGAAGGCGCCATTTGTTCAAATGCATCTAAGTAATTTGATGCACCTAGAACGAATGAATGGAGCCGAGAAAGAACTGCAAGAACTTGATGTCAAACTTTCATGAGCCAGGTAACGGAAGTCTTCCATGGCATTAAGGAGTGCTTCCTGCGTGCTCAGTCCGTGTTCATGACTCACTAGTCATACTGAGCCTTGGAAGTGAAAGGCCGTGTTGCAAAACACCTTCCTGAAGACTTTTGATGATGTGTGCGAGAGCCAAGCTTGTTTTGATATTTTGGATTTTTGGGGCTGCTGGTTGGAGATGTTGTTGCTTATCCTGCTGTATTTCCATCTATTCTCAGTCGCCGACAGAAAGGCCTGGTATGGCAAAGCTCTACCAAGGCAGATGGGTGGCACAATGCCGGCACTGCAAGGGCAATGTAGGGCATTGATGTAGGTAGTTTAGGGGATGTTTTTTTTGTTCACTGGTCACCCAACTGCATGACGTATGTATATATATATATATTATGTATATCACAATGTGCCAAAATCATAGTGAGCTGGTAGTGGTAGTGGTAGTGGTAGTGGTAGTGGTAGTGGTAGTGGTAGTGCTAGTGGTAGTGGTAGTGGTAGTGGTAGTAGTAGTGGTAGTAGTAGTAGTAGTAGTAGTAGTAGTAGTAGTATTAGTAGTAGTAGTAGTAGCAGCAGTAGTAATAGTAGCAGTCGTCGTCGTCGTCGTAGTAGTATTGTACTACAAAGCATTAAGTTTTGAAAGGTTTTGATGTATGATGAATAGTGTTTTCTCTGAAAGCCGCTGTGCACTATGAATGATGTGATGCACTTGTCAGGATGAATTTAACAACAAGGTGTTTCAATGATGACAATGTCCATCAAAAGGGGTTTGTTACCATGAGTCAGTTTCTACGCACTCCACTGAAACCCTTGATGCAATGAGTACCATACCTTGGGGATCGAGACCTTTAGTCTTAGCGTCACAGCTTATTTGATGTGATAATCATGGAAATTGATCAAAGATCAGCTATTTGCAGCTATTCGATGGCAAGCCTCCACGTTGACCTGACTTGCCTGATCATGAACGTGATAAAAGTGTTTGGCCAAAACGGTTCTTGCAAGTTCTGGTGTTCAGACAGAGATCCATCAAGTTTGAAAAAGCTGTGTTGTTGCATCCGTTGGGGTGAGAATGAATCAAAACCCTGGGACACCTGGAACTTTTAAATTCTGAGCAAGTCTCGTTGTAAGGGATAATGATGGTAAGTGTAAGGTGATGTTGCAGAACGGGCTGCTTGAACCTTTCAAGCTCAGATCCCTGCAACTCAAATGAGCTTTGGAACATTTTGGAGCCCTTTTAGGACCATCTGCGTGTTCACTCTTGTTGGAGTCATAAACACAAGTGATCCCTTTTTCCGGTTGGGTTGGCTGTTGGAGCGACTCAAGCAAATTCACTGTTTCCCACCTATTTGTTCAACATGCAAACTTCCAAAATGCCAATGCGATCAAATGCCCAAATACTGTCAAGGCTTGGAAAAGCTGGATGCAAGCTTCCATTATGTCTCCAAAAGCGTGACCCTGAGGATGAACAAAAAAGATTGTTTTAAACAAAGTGAGAATGATTAACCAATCAGATCAATCAGCATTCAAGACTTAAAGGAGCTTTAGGACGAAATGAGTTTCATGGGACAGACCAGTTGGCAGCAAGGTCCACCAGAACTACATGCACCTTTAGCTGATTTCTTGCATGAAAAGGTGCATGAACTCTTAAACTTGTCATATTTATTTGTGTTGCGCCTTGTTTGTTTCAGAGGTCTTTCGCCCTTGCTTTCGATTGAAACGCAACAAGTGATAGTAGATGTGTGGGAATGGATGCCGGTTTCGTTTTAGCAGCATGACATCCTGACATGTTCAACCTGTACCATCGCGCCGAGACTATCACATTCATGCGCATCAGTCTTGGTTTGTGCTTGTCTCGGAGGGCTTCCCGGTCTCCTCCATTCACCTATGTCCACTGCTTGGTCGCAATCGAGCCAATTTCAAGCTGGGCCAGGCGCGTCAAGGATTCCCAGATTCAGGTGGTATTTCTAGATGTCCTGTGTATTCCTGTGTCCTATTGTGTGCTACCGTATTCTAATGTATTCTATGCTCTTACAGTCGAGTTGCACCAGGCAGTTGCTACGGCTGAAAGCACATTTATGAAGTGTCTATTATGTGCTTACATACTCTTTGACACTCGTCAATCTTTTGGCTGGATATAAAAGGTACTGTAGGTCTGTAGGTAGCCTCCAAAATTGCCGAACCTTTGTCGATGACATAGTGTGCCAACACTTAGCACTGCTTTTCCCTCTTAAGTACTGACTGTACCTTCCTTCAGGTTGGTTACACATGGTACGTGGTTCCTCGATCCATTATATCGACAGATCCAAGATTTTTCCATCTTTGTCCACTTGATGCGACCCTCGACTTCGCCGTGGCATCAATATTGTATGGCGTTCTTTGGCTTTGCCTTCCTTGCATACATTGAGGTGACATTTCTGTAGGCTCCAACCAGGCACACATTTTGCTTAAATTTGGATTACCTGGAATTCTGGCTGTGGCAATAAATTCATATCACATTGTGGTGGATTGGAAGAAGTATGAAAAAATTGTGTACCAACCAACATTGGGTTTATTGCCTTCTGGGTAATGCCCTACATGCCCGATCGGTTCTCCATTCCTCCCTGTGAGCGGAGAATCATATTGCGTGACAGAAAGTGACAGTATGGAGATGGCACTTGAGCATTTAATGAGGTTGCTGTGCAGGTCCAAGACGTCAGAGCTCTCTTCAGCGATACCTATTTGATCTTGATCTTGATTTCTTTTGATTTCTTGTTCGTATATTGCCTCGTCTCAGCATGACATTACAAGCCTATTGCTGAGCTCCGGATTTTGCTACTACCAGTAATGATTTGCTGTCGGCTTACTGCCTTGGCTGCATTGAATTGTATCGCATCACATGGCAGTGCTGCAGATGCATATTATATCGTTTTTTGCTTTTTTACTATAGTTATAGGTTCGGTTGCTGCCAAAAGAGCCTGGCAAAGGTGTTTGCCCTTTCCAACAATATGTTGCACGAGAGGTCACGATGCATCATGGTGTTATAATTGTGTTATGTACAGGCAATGTTTCAAACGCCTAGCATTGTGTCATGTGTGCCTGGCACAACAACACGACATTGCTACTGTACCAGTTTGGATTGTTTTGTAGTACCATGCAAGCAAGCAAATACATGGACACCACTGAAAGCAGCTTAAGCAAGAATGCATACATGCATGCACAAGTTCACACATACATTGCCTCCGCGTACTTGTACAGCAAGGTTTTGGATGATTTTGAACAAAAACAATCTCGGTTACAGTACACTCATACACTCGCACCAGTACCTTCTCATGCACATACATGGATGGACATGGATGTCACCTTTTCAACTCGCACACAAGAAGCAGACACGCGGTAGTGGTTGCTTATCATGTTGGTGCTGAGAAGTGGAAAGTTTGCTGACTTGCCAACTTCGGCCGGACGAGGTAGAAAGTTTGCTATCTCAGTTTCCTGATCGAAAGTTCATCCTGGTCGGTGATTCTGGAGAGAAAGACCCTGAGGCATCAAGCGAAACCTCAATTGTTTTGCAAGCATAGAGTAACAGGTAGAAATCATGGTCCTATCAAATTTGCTTGAGACTTCACTCTTGCGGGTCAAAATCTCCAAATTTTGACAACGACACTGACAAAGAACATAGTAGGATTCATTGAGGTATGAGTCGATGGCTTGGTCACAAGGTTCAGAAGATTATTGCGATGGAATTAAGCAACTGCAAAATGGATTCACTTGGCCTTTGGATTTAGTGACACCCATTCCTTTCCAACAGCAAGGCGTAGGCAAGCTGAAGGTATGGGTGTACTGAAAAAGTACCGAGCAGTTGCTGTTTGATTCCATTGGAGGCATGACAGGTGTAGCTGGACCGAATGGGGATGAAATTGGAGCCCGGCACAGGTTTACGCCGAGATCATGAGACGTCACCCTAAGCAAGTGTTGAAGGCTGGAAGAAAGTTCAAACAGATGCGATCGCGCAGCACAAAGCATGTTTTCCGGGCAGAGACGAGAAGAAGAGGTTAGATGTTTGGAGCCTCTCGAAACCTTCAAGAATGAATGCTCTGGATAGAGGTATTGATACGGTCTGTGGCACCATCAGACACAGAGAACGTTGCTAAAGTCCGTGCCCTAGTGCTCCATGGTACCTTCAAACTTAATGAGTTTTATATAAAAATTGGAAAACGTAAAAACCCGTTGACAGTAGTCGCACAATGTTGGCGAGCGCAGGGTAGACTTCAAACACGTTTGCACAAATTAAGGCAAGGGCCGCATTTCAAGGCATCAATGTGTCAAAATGGCAGGTGGGGACCAGAGTCATTTTGGTGTATCAAAATATCCAGGCCCTCCCTTTGTGCATGTTGCTAGTACCTGCATTCTTTTGCCCTTAGTACCACGCATCTTGTCCTGTGAATAGTGATGAATATTGAGGGAAAATTCGACACAAGAGAGCATTGTTTTGCAGCGTGACCCCTTCTGGAGATAGCATGCAAGGCACTTTTATCAATATCAATAGAAGGTATTTGCAGATCCGAGAGAAGTCACCTTGGAGCCTCGAGCTCGGAGCAAGGCTGATACAGCAGTATGAGCAAAGCATTTCTTGGTCTTACACTTGTTGCACCTTTCTGCTGCCTGGGCCGAGATCAGCACGTACCTTCGCCTGGCCGAAGTGGATGCCCTGGTGTGATGCTTGGGTCAAAACAAGTTGGAAGGAATAGCACTGAGTGTTTTTGCCTGCTTTTGATGCTGTATTCGGGATACAACATCAAAGAGCCTGCATGAACATTCAGTACTTTCAAAAGGCCGGTTTGCCTTGTGTGAATCATGGTAAGGGGTGGAAATGAGTAGGGGTTGCTGCAGAATCAAGAGATTGGCCCAAGGTCAAGCCTCAGCAACGAAGGAGTGATGCAGGCAGCAGACAAAATGTGACACAAACTGTCTGAGCGTGTAATAGAGAATTTCAAAGCTTGTGCAATTTACTCTTGTGGCACTTGATGCCATGAATAAGTAGTTGCCGTTTGAATGCCAGTGGGGGTGTAAGAGCCCAGCTCGGTCTCCTGAGTACGTGGTCTCCACGTTCGTTTCCCCTGCCTTTGCCATCCTGTGCCTGCAGGTTCCCGGCCAGCGGAAGTGGGATTCCATGGCCATCCCTTTGGCAGGGGTCAGCAGCTTGGGCACGAGACAGAAGAATGCTTGTTTGAGGTTTCAAATTTCCAAAATTTCCCAATCAACATTTCTTGCGACGTGATATGGCCTATTCGATTCCGTGATGCTTGAGACCACCATTGGCTGAGGTGGTGGTGGACTGACAGCCTTGGTTCAATAGTTTTTCCAGCGACCAGAACTTCACAGTACCCAATTTTCATGCATAGCTGGCAGGCTGTGCCTTGGCACCAGTCAGCACCAGCTTTGCCTTCCATTCAAGAATTCCATGTGCCGTGTGAATTGCCTTTGGGCTTTACAGGCTGAACTCGCATTCCAGAAGAATGAATTGGCCACTATTCTGTGCTTGTTTGAGGTTTCTTTCACACTCGCATTGAAATAACTCAAAGGCAGACGTGCCTAGCACGTTTTCGGCGCCAGAAGCTGTTTCTTGTTCTGAATGAAGGTTTGCAAACGCCTTCCCTTCGCCAATCTTTGCCTTTGATCTGTTTTAAAGGTGTTCGTTTGAATACTGTCCTTGAGCAAGAGATGATTGAATTGGTCGCAGCCATGGATTAGAGATTCCTTCGTTGTTGTTTAAGGCATAAGTCTTGGTGCAGCAGTAGGCATGTGAAATAAGGCCAGTTGTTTTGCGGCTCAGCCTGCCTCAAATCAAGAAAGGTGAGTCAATTCCACTACAACGATGATGGTTGCAATGGTTGCATTAATTTGGACCTTGTACAGCGCAGCAATCCCACCATTACGCCGGAATTTGGGGTCATTTGTTGGTGCCCCAATGAGGTGGACATTTTTGGGACTGCAGGTCCTGAGCATGAGCTGGTCTCAACACTGTATGAGTCTGGCAGGGTGGAAAAATGATCAAAAGTGCGGATTGTCGATGAAATAAAAATGCATTTCGGAAAGTTTCGTTTTGATTTCTGATTTTTAAGATATATTCAGGGTTTCTTGTAATAAATCATCCGAAAAGAAAATGATTATTGGGCAAATATCTTTGGAAATCCAAATATTCTTAAGCCTAAATATATTTATTGTAAATATATATTTTATTTTATTGATATTAATTTATTATAAATATTAATTATATTATATTATATTTTTTATATTACATTATATTTATATTTTACTACAACAATATATGGATATAAAAATTGTTATTATGGTAAAAAATATGTTGTATGAATAATTTAATTACTAAATATTATGAATATAAAAGGAAATGATTTTATATGAATATAAATATATATATATATATATTTGAAATTAATAAAATTAAATAAAAATGATATCTAATAATTTAAAATGTATATTTTTATAGATTAAATAGTGTTGTTAGATTTAAGTCTAAGTGTATTTGCTTGTTTATTTAAAAGTATTTAATATTATAATTATTATTAAATGTAGAATATTGTTTTTTGGATTTTACATGTTTATTATAAAATATATATTTAGATAAGTAAATGGAATGATGTTATTTTTAAAAATATATGTAAAATGGTTGAAAAAATATAAATTATATATATATTATTTATGAATATATATATATGAATATTTATTTTTGAATTAATCGATTTTTTATGTTTTTATTTTGTTTCGTCGCTTTGTCTGTCTTATGATACTTTTGTTGATAATGATGATGATGCTTTGCAGTGTCGCGGATGAGAATATGCCTGTGGCTGCAAGTGGATGGTTGGTTACTTTGGTATTTACTTTTTGTTCTGCTTGAGACCCAGCATCAAAGGCACTGGCAGCCCTGTGAGCTTCGCGCGCGCTGGGTCTTAGGCGGAACAAATCGGGAAGGGGTTCGCAGTTGGGCGCTTGGTGATAAGCCGCGTGATCCCTGGAAGCTTGCATAGACCTCTTTCCTGCAGCGCCTTCGAAGAAATTGCTCTCATGCCTTTGCGCCTTCGGGAGAGCAATTTCGCGGCCTAGGATCGAGAGCGCCCTCCGCGGCCGTCTGTGTTCGCCGAAGGGGTGAAGGTGATTAAGTCCAAGGTCGAGTGGGCTTACCCTTTCTTTTCCGGGTAATCCTCCTCCACTCTCTGCGGCCAGGCTTAATATTCTCATCCGTGCTTGTTGTCTGCTTGTTTGTTTGCTTGCTTGCCTGCTTATTGTTTGTTTGTCTGTTTGTTTGTCTGTTTGTTTGTCTGCCTGTCTGTTTCTTTGTTCTGTCTTTGTTGTTTTTTCTTCTTTGTTTTTTTCGTCTTTGTTTTTCCTTCTTCGTTTTTCCTTCTTGTTTTTTCTTGTGGTTGTTGTGCTTGTCGTGGTTGTTGTTGTTGTTGTTCTTCTTCTTCTTGTTCTTCTTGTTCTTCTTGTTCTTCTTGTTCTTCTTGTTCTTCTTGTTCTTCTTGTTCTTCTTGTTCTTCTTGTTCTTCTTGTTCTCTTCTTGTTCTTCTTGTTCTTCTTGTTCTTCTTGTTCTTGTTCTTCTTGTTCTTCTTGTTCTTCTTGTTCTTGTTCTTCTTGTTGTTTTTGTTGTTTTTGTTGTTGGTTGTTGTTCTCGTTGTTCTTGTTGTTGGTTGTTAATTGTTGGTTGTTGGTTGTTGTTTGTTGGTTGTTGTTTGTTGGTTGTTGTTTGTTGGTTGTTGTTTGTTGGTTGTTGTTTGTTGGTTGTTGGTTGTTTGTTGGTTTGGTTGTTGTTTGTTGGTTGTTGGTTGTTGGTTGTTGTTTGTTGGTTGTTGTTTGTTGGTTGTTGTTTGTTGGTTGTTGTTTGTTGGTTGTTGTTTGTTGGTTGTTGTTTGTTGGTTGGGTTGTTGGTTGTTGGTTGTTTGTTATTTTGTTGTTTGTTGTTTGTTTTGTTATTTTATTATTTGTTATTTGTGTTTTATTTTTGGTGTTTGGTTTTTTGATTTGTTTTTGATTTATTGGTTGATGGTTGTTCTTTGTTATTGGTTGATTGGTTTTTTAGTTTTATGTTTTGATGAATAGGGAGATTGGTTTATTTTGATGAGATATTATAAGGTTTTGATGATTATTTATTTTATTTTTGATAATATTTTTTTTAATTTATTTATGGTTTATTATGGCATAGGGATTTAATTTTTTGGTTTTGGGTTTACGACTTTTTGATTTAGGGTTTAGGGGTTTTTACTTTTTGGTTTAGGGTTTAGGGGTTTTTATTAGGGTTTAGGGTCTGCTAACACAGGTTGGCGCCCAAGCAAAAGCTGTCTTTCAAGTTCCTTAAAAAACTAATCACTATAACTTCTTTTAGTCTTTTAGGGGGAACGCGCCCTACGCTTTGAATTTTAAGTTGGGAAAACTTAAGTTTTTCAAGCTGCAACTTAAGTACAGGCCTACAAACTTAAGCCAAACCCAGACCAAAACTTAAGTTTTCAGGCCCCATANTTAAGTTGGGAAAACTTAAGTTTTTCAAGCTGCAACTTAAGTACAGGCCTACAAACTTAAGCCAAACCCAGACCAAAACTTAAGTTTTCAGGCCCCATACTTAAGCACAGGCCCGCCAAACTTAAGTTTTCAGGCCCCAAACTTAAGCACACCCCTGGTAAAACTTAAGTTTTCAGGCCCCAAACTTAAGCACAGGCCAGGCCCAAACTTAAGTACAAACCCCGACCCAAACTTAAGCACAGCCCCACCAAACTTAAGTTTTCAGGACCAAACTTAAGCACAGTTCGCCAAACTTAAGTTTTAAGGCCCCAAACTTAAGCACAGCGCCCCACCAAACTTAAGTTTTCAAGCCCCGAATTTAAGCACAGACCAGGCCCAAACTTAAGTTTGCAGGCCCAAAACTTAAGCACAGGCCAGGCCGAAACTTAAGTTCTCAGGCCCCAAACTTCAGCACATACCTGGCCAAACTTAAGTTCTCAGGCCCCACATTTAAGCACCAAACTTAAGTTGTTAGGCCCCAAACTTAAGTACAAACCCGGGCCCAAACTTAAGTTTTCAGACCCCAAGCTTAAGCACAGCCCCACCAAGCTTAAGTTCCCAGGCCCAAAACTCAAGCACACCGCTGGCAAAACTTAAGTTCTCAGGCCCCAAACTTAAGCACAGCCCCGCCAAACGTAAGTTCTCAGGCCCCATACTTAAGCACAGCCCCACCAAACTTAAGCTTTCAGGCCCCATACTTAAGCACAGCCCCGCCAAACTTAAGTTTTAAGGCCCCAAACTTAAGCACAGCGCCCCACCAAACTTAAGTTCTCAGGCCCCAAACTTCAGCACATACCTGGCCAAACTTAAGTTCTCAGGCCCCACATTTAAGCACAGCCCCACCAAACTTAAGTTTTCAGGCCCCAAACTTAAGTTCCCAGCCCCCATTCTTAAGCACAGCCCCCCCAAACTTAAGTTTTCAGGCCCCGTACTTAAGCACAGCCCCCCCAAACTTAAGTTCTCAGGCCCCAAGCTTAAGCACAGCCCCACCAAACTTAAGTTTCCAGGCCCCAAACATAAGCACAGCCCCGCCAAACTTAAACTTAAGCACAGGCCAGGCCCAAACTTAAGTACAAACCCGGGCCCAAACTTAAGCACAGGCCAGACCAAACTTAAGTACAAACCCAGGCCCAAACTTAAGCACAGGCCAGACCCCAACTTAAGTAAAAACCCAGGGCCAAACTTAAGCACAGGCCAGGCCCAAACTTAAGTACAAAAACAGGCCCAAACTTAAGCACAGGCCAGACCCAAACTTAAGTACAAACCCAGGCCCAAACTCAAGTACAGGCCAGGCCCAAACTTAAGTACAAACCCAGGCCCAAACTTAAGCACAGGCCAGGCCCAAACTTAAGTATAAACCCAGGCCCAAACTTAAGCACAGGCCAGGCCCAAACTTAAGTATAAACCCAGGCCCAAACTTAAGCATAGGCCAGGCTCAAGCTTAAGTACAAACCCGGGCCCAAACTTAAGCACAGGCCAGACCCAAACTTAAGTACAAACCCAGGCCCAAACTTAAGCACAGGCCAGACCCCAACTTAAGTACAAACCCAGGCCCAAACTTAAGCACAGGCCAGACCCAAACTTAAGTACAAACCTAGGCCCAAACTTAAGCACTGGCCAGGCCCAAACGTAAGTACAAACCCCGACCCAAACTTAAGCACAGCCCCACCAAACTTAAGTTTTCAGGCCCAAAACTTAAGCACAGGCCAGGCCGAAACTTAAGCACAGGTCGCCAAACTTAAGTTTGAAGGCCCCAAACTTAAGCACAGCGCCCCACCAAACTTAAGTTTTCAAGCCCCGAATTTAAGCACAGACCAGGCCCAAACTTAAGAGCCCCACCAAACTTAAGTTTTCAGGCCCCAAACTTGAGCACAGCCCCACCAAACTTAAGTTCTTAAGCCCCAAACTTAAGTACAAACCCAGGCCCAAAGTTAAGTTTTCAGGCCCCATACTTTAGCACAGCCCCGCCAAACTTAAGTTTTAAGGCCCCAAACTTAAGCACAGCGCCCCACCAAACTTAAGTTTTCAGGCCCCAAACTTAAGCACAGGCCAGGCCGAAACTTAAGTTCTCAGGCCCCAAACTTCAGCACTGGCCAGGCCCAAACGTAAGTACAAACCCCGACCCAAACTTAAGCACAGCCCCACCAAACTTAAGTTTTCAGGCCCCGAAATGAAGTTCCCAGGCCCCATTCTTAAGCACAGCCCCCCCAAACTTAAGTTTAAGCACAGCCCCACCAAACTTAAGTTCTCAGGCCCCAAGCTTACCAAACTTAAGTTTTCAGGCCCCAAACATAAGCACAGCCCCGCCAAACTCAAACTTAAGCACAGGCCAGGCCCAAACTTAAGTACAAACCCGGGCCCAAACTTAAGCACAGGCCAGACCCAAACTTAAGTACAAACCCAGGCCCCAAACTTAAGCACAGCGCCCCACCAAACTTAAGTACAAACCCAGGCCCAAACTTAAGCACAGGCCAGGCCCAAACTTAAGTACAAAAACAGGCCCAAACTTAAGCACAGGCCAGGCCCAAACTTAAGTACAAACCCAGGCCCAAACTTAAGTACAGGCCAGGCCCAAACTTAAGTACAAACCCAGGCCCAAACTTAAGTACAGGCCAGGCCCAAACTTAAGTACAAACCCAGGCCCAAATTTAAGCACAGGCCAGGCCCAAACTTAAGTACAAACCCAGGCCCAAACTTAAGCACAGGCCAGGCCCAAACTTAAGCACAACCGCAAGGCCTCAACTTAATCTTTTAGGGTTAAAGGGTTTTAGGGTCAAAGGGCTTTAGGGTTAAAGGATTTTAGGGGTAAAGGGTTTTAGGGTTAAGAAAAATTAGGGGGTAAGGAATTCAGGATGAAAGGGTTTTAGGTCAATGGGTTTTAGGGTGAAACATCTTTTTAAGGTTTAAGGGTTTTAGGCTTCAAGGATTTTAAGGTTAAAGGGTTTTAGGGTTAAATTGCTGTTGGGTTAAAGGTGTTTAGGATGAAAGGGTTTTTAGGTAAATGGGTTTTAGGTTTAAAGGATCTTAAGGTTAAAGGATTTTAAGGTTAAATGATTTTAAGGTTAAAGGGTTTTAGGGTGAAATCGCTGTCGGGTTAAAAGAGTTCAGGATGAAAGGGTTTTAGGTAAATGGATTTTAGGTTTAAAGGATCTTAAGGTCAAAGGATTTTAAGGTTAAAGGATTTTAAGGTTAAAGGGTTTTAGGGTTAAAGGGTTGTTAGGGCTGAAGGGTTTTGATGGTTAAATGATTTTTTTAGGGTTCAAGGATTTTTTGGGTTAAAGGGTTGTTAGGGCTGAAGAATTCTTAGGGGCAGAAGGCTTTAGGGTTAAGGGGTTTTAGGGTTAAAGGATGTCAGAGTGAAAGGCTTTTTAGGGTTAAAGGATTTTAGGGTTAACGGATTTTAGGATTTTAAGGTGGAAGGCTTGTAGGTTTAAACGATTTCAGAGTTAAAGAGGTTGCAGGGTTAAAGAATTTTTGGGTTAAAGGATTTAAGAGTTAAAGAGGGTGTAGGGTTACAGGAATTTAAAATTAAAGAGGTTGTAGGGTTAAAGAATTTTAGGGTTAAAGAAATCTAGGGTTAAAAGATTTCAGGGTTGAGCAATTTTAGGGTTGACGGATTTTAGGGCTGAAGGATTATAGGGTTGAAAGGTTGAAGGATTTAGGGTTGAATGATTTTATCGTTCACGGATTCTAGGGTTAAATGATGTTACCGTTAAAGGATTTTAGGGTTAAAAGATTGTAGGATTGAAGGATTTTAGGGTTAAAGGGTTGAAAGGTTGAAGGGTTCAGGGTTGAAGGATTCTGGGGTTGAAAGATTTTAGGGTTAAAGGATTTTACGGTAAAAGGATTTTAGGGTTAAGGGATTTTGGCATTTTAGGATTAAAGGATTTTGGGGTTGGGTTACAGGGCTTTTGAAGGTTGAAAGATTTTGGGGTTGAGGGTTTTAGGGTTTAAAGGTTTTAGGGTAAAAGGACGGTCAAAGAATTGGAGCGCGAAAACATTGGGAATTTAAAGAGGTTTAGATTGAAAGAAGAAAACATAGTAGGTTTTAAATGAGGTAACCACCATACTCTTTAGGCGTAAGACTATACCAAACTAAAACAGCAACCTGTGTTGGCGCCCAAGTGCCGCAAGGCTCCTAAAATTTAGGGTTTAGGGTTTAGGGTTTAGGGTTTAGGGTCCGCCAACACAGGTTGGCGCCCAAGCAAAAGCTGTCTTTCAAGTTCCACAAAAAACTAATCACTATAACTTCTTTTAGTCTTTTAGGGGGAACGCGCCCTACGCTTTGAAACTTAAGTTGGGAAAACTTAAGTTTTTCAAGCTGCAACTTAAGTACAGGCCTACAAACTTAAGCCAAACCCAGACCAAAACTTAAGTTTTCAGGCCCCATA